>CAUYTI010093099.1:0-58486 GCA_963575145.1 Galago senegalensis | reverse complement strand
TAACATCTTCAGCTATTTCTTTTCTTAGATTTTCATAGTTCTCTTTATAGAGATCTTTCACATCCTTTGTTGGGTAAACTCCCAAATATTTCACCTTCTTTGGCAGTACTATGAATGTAATAGAGTCCTTGACTGTTTTTTCAGCTTGACTATTGTTGGTATATATAAAGGCTACAGATTTATGAGTGTTGATTTTGAAACCTGAGATGCTGCTGTGTTTCTTGATCACTTCTAAGAGTTTTGTAGTAGAATCCCTGGTGTTTTCCAGATATACAATCATATAATCTGTGAAGAGTGAAAGTTTGATCTCTTCTGACCCTGTATGGATACCCCTGATTGACTTTACTTTCCTAATTGTGAAAGAAAGAATTGTGGCTAAGACTTCCATTACAATGTTAAAAAGCAGTGGAGACAATGGGCAACCTTGCTTGGTTCCTGATCTGAGTGGAAATGATTTCAATTTAACTCCATTTAATACAATATTGGTGGTGATTTTGCTATAGATGGCCTCTATCAGTTTAAGAAATGTCCCTTATATACCAATTTTCTTAAGTGTTCTGAGCATGAAGAGATGTTGGATATTATCAAAAGCTTTTTCTGCATCAGTTGAGAGAATCATATGGTCTTTTTTTTTTAATTTGTTTATATGATGAATTATATTTATAGATTTACATATGTTGAACCAGCCTTGAGATCTTGAGATAAAACCCACTTGGTCATGGTGTATAATTTGTTTGATGTGTTGCTGGATTATGTTTGTTAGGATCTTGTTGAATATTTTTGCATCAATATTCATTAGTGATATTGGTCTATAATTTTCTTTTCTTCTTGGGTCTTTTCCTGGTTTGGAGATCAAGGTGATATTTGCTTTATAGAATATGTTGGGTAGTATCCCCTCTTTTTCTATATTTTGGAAAAGGTTGAGTAATATATGTACTAGTTCCTCTTTAAAGGTTTGGTAGAATTCTGATGTGAAGCCATCTGGTCCCAGGCTTTTCTTTTTAGGGAGATTTTGTATAGGTGATGCTATTTTATAACTTCATATAGGCCTGTTCAACATTTCCACTTCATTCTGGCTAAGTCTTGGAAGGTGACATGCTTCCAAGTATTGATCAATTTCCTTCACATTTTCATATTTCTGAGAATAAAGTTTCTTGTAATATTCATTAAGGATTTTTTTAATTTCTGATGAGTCTGTTGTTATTTCATCATTACCATTTCTGATTGATCAAATTAGAGATTTTACTCTTTTTTTTCTGGTTAGGTTAGCCAAAGTTTATCTATTTTATTGACCTTTTCAAAAAACCAACTTTTTGATTTATCAATCAGTTGTATCATCCTTCTGTTTTCAATTTCATTTAATTCCTTTCTAATTTTGGTTATTTCTTTTCTTCTGCTAATTTGGGATTGGAATGTTCTTCCTTTTCTAGGTGCTTGAGATGTCCTACTAAGTTGTTAACTTCCTCTCTTTCTGTTCTCTTGAGGAAGGCTTGCAGAGCTATAAATTTTCCTCTTAGGACTGCCTTTGCAGTATCCCAGAGGTTCTGATAATTAATTCATATCTTCATTATAATTTTGTTCCAACAATTTGGTAATTTTCTTCTTAATCTCATCTCTGACCTAGCTATCATTCAGAATAAGGTTATTTAGTTTCCATGTTTTTGTATGAGTATGCAGATTCCTGTTGTTACTGAGTTCAACTTTTATTCCATGATGGTCTGAGAAGATGCAAGGAATAATTTCTATTCTTTTAAAATTGCTGAGGTTAGACTTGTGACCTAAGATGTGACCGATTTTGGAGTATGTTCCGTGGTTTGATGGGAAGAATGTGTATTCAGTTTTGTTAGGATGAAATGTTCTGTAGATGTCTATTAAATCCAAATGTTGAATGGTTAAGTTTAAACCTAAAATTTCTTTGCTTAGCTTTTTATTGGAGGGTATTTTCAACACTGCCAAAGGAGTGTTAAAATCTCTGACTATTATGGAGCTGGCGAAATCAGTTGCTCATGTCTATTAGAGTCTCTCTTATAAACTGTGGCACATTCTGGTTGGGTGCATAAATGTTAATAATTGAAATCTCATCCTGTTGAGTGTTACCCTTAACAAATATGAAGTGACCATCCTTAACTTTCCTTACTTTTGTTGGTTTAAAGCCTATTGTATCTGCAAATAAAATTGCAACACCTGCTTTTTTCTGATTTCCATTTGCCTGAAATATAGATGACCATCTCTTCACCCTGAGTCTATATTTATCTTTTAAGGTAAGAGGAGATTCTTGTATGCAGCAGATATCTGGCCTGACTTTTTATATCCAGTCAGTCCAGTCAGCCAAACTCTGCCTCTTTAGAGGACAATTTAAGCCATTCACATTAATTGAAAATATTGATAAGTCTGGTAGAATTTTGGGTATTGAGTTTTTTGAAAGTCCAGTGGACATTTATAATCCTTTTGCCACTGTGGATGTTGGAATTTGTCTTATTCAGTTTGATTCATGCTGGGGTTCTAAAACTGTCTGCTATCTGAATTTCAGAATCTCTTGCCAGGTCTGGAAAGTTCTCCTTCATAATCTCATGAAAAAAGGCCTCTGTGCTTTGTGAAACAACTTTGTCGCCTTCAGGAATTCCTATAAGGTGAATGTTAGTTTTCTTTGAATTATCCCAGAGCTCTCTGAGAGAATGATCCATTTTGCTCTCCATTTCTCTTCCTCTTTAAGCACTTGCGTGTTCAAAAACTTTGTCTTCATTGTCGGAAATCCTTTCTTCTGCTTGCTCCATTCTGTTACTGAGGGATTCTACTGTATTTCTCAGATTTTGAGGTCTGCAAATTCTTATCTCAATCTGTCAAAATCTTTGGTAATTTTGTCTTTGATTTTATTAAATTCTTGAGAAAACTTTTGTAATGCTCCTTGAATTTCTAATTCCAACTTTATCTCCATTCTATTAATCTTATTTGCAATCCAAACTCTGAATTTGATTTCTGACATCTCAGTCATTTGTCTATGAATGGAATCTTCAGTTCTATCTGCCATATCATTCCTTGGGGGAGTTGATCTACTTTGGTTATTCATGTTACTGGAGTTTTTCCACTGATTCTGCTCCATGATTATTTTACACCATTTGGCTAGATGAGCAGATAAGGTGAAGTTGGGTTGCAGGACTCCTGGAGTAGTGATTAACTGGCCCTTTGCCCAAGAGGTGGGATTGCTGTCTATACCTTTTCCCCTAGAGCTTTGCAAAGGACCCATGCAGTGCTATGATCTGAGACACTGGGGACTTACTTAGTGTGGTGGGTCTAAGTGGCTCTACCTGATTTTTAGCTGGTCTCTGTCCTACCCTAGGGAATCAGTTAGTCTGGGTTGAAGTCTCAGCTGTGCAGAAATACCAACAATTAAGTCACCCCGTCTCCCATGGGCAACAACTGGAAAAAGAAAATCAAACCTTCCCACAACCACACACCCAAGGTACCACTTTGGATAGTCCTCAGGTGATTGGTCCAGTCCAAGATATCCAAATCAATTATCCCACTCAGCATATGGTCTCAAGTGAGGGAGTTCAAAAAGTCTCCAGCAACTAGATATCAGGGGTCTGCTAGCAGCTCG
The DNA here is from genome assembly GCA_963575145.1 of Galago senegalensis. Taxonomy (NCBI): domain Eukaryota; kingdom Metazoa; phylum Chordata; class Mammalia; order Primates; family Galagidae; genus Galago; species Galago senegalensis. The sequence continues at coordinate 54,888 of CAUYTI010093099.1, read as the reverse complement.
AGTATGAGTCATTCTGGCACTCCATGGAGTCAGAAAGACCCACCTCTCCAGCAAGTGAATTATTCTGGGAAGATTGATGCCTCCTTTCCCACCTTGCACCTCTGTCGCACCCAGTCACTGGTAACCCTGTAGGCCTATGACCCAGTTCCCTGCAATGAGCAGATGCTCCAGGGGTTTGAGCTGCCTGTGTTACAGTGAGATCTTATTTCTCCTCGGCCAGGCCTCTACACTCTCCCACCATCCAGCAGGGGAAGCTGAGGCCTGACAACCTCGGGTTGTTAATGGAAGCTGGGGTGGTTCACTCAGTTCCAGACCTGCCCCTGATGGATGTTGCTGACACTTATATTTTCATAGAATTTTTTATTCTGTCCTGGCTATATTCCTCTGCAGACTAGGCACTGTTGAGTTCACAGAAACTGCTACTCAGCCCTAGTCTGTGCTGCTGCCCAGAGCTGGTGTTTCTATCTCCCCTGCAGTCTGTGTTGGGTGGGTATGGTTGGACCTCACATTCTGGTTGGAGTTCCAGCTTCAGCCCACCTGCCTTTGTCTCAGCTATGATCTCCCAAGGGCTGGGTGTTTCTTAGCCTCACTAAAGAAGGCCTGGCTCAGCTCCACCCTGGGAGTATGCTGTCTCTATTCTCCATCTCCACTGTGCTCCACCCAAGCCGGTACCACCTCAGGCATACCCTTTGCTCACAGGGCTTTCATACCATCCCAGATCTATTCCACCAGTGTCTGCCACCAGAGTAGATGCCTGACTTTCTCTGGTTGCTCAGAGAGACAGGGAATATCCTTCCAAAATATCCTTAGAGGTGTGAGCCCTATTGTTCCCACTGCTGCTGCTCCTGCTCTGTGCTGGGGGGCACTGCCTCTCCCTTTCCCATACAGTTCTTTCAGTCTACCGTTTTCTCCTTACCCCTGTGCTGTAGAATCAGCACAGACCTGCAACAGCCCATGCCCTGTCCACACCTCTCGAGAAAATGCCCAAGAATCTGGACTCCATGGGGGACAAGCTTCTAGACCTCGGGGTGAGAGTGGAAGGGAGTGCTAGGAGTTCAGAATTGCAGGTAGAGAATATATACAGTTTTATGACTGGCCATGGCACTCTAGTAGGGGAAGGAAGTCCAGTTTTTAGAGGGTGTTTCCTATGGGATAAAAAGGGAGGACATTTGAACTCTGCTCGCTTATTTGTATGGAGTATACTGCAAGCCCTTCTTATGGGGGAGGGGACTCTTGTTTGCATGGTGATGGATTTTGTACCTATTGTTTGTATCCTTGGGGTTGCAGCTTGCCTCAGCAGGGTTGATGTGCATTCTTCAACCTTCTCTCTTGGCTCAGCTCCAAACCATCAGCTTACTTGCTAAAGCTCTCCTTCTGGACAGGAGCCTCTGTGGAAAGCTGGCTCTAGTTGGCCATCTTGCCTCCACCCCCCCCCCCAGCCTTAATCTTAATTGACATTCTTCCCATTCCTTTTCTGTTTATCTATCAGAAAAAGCAAAGATAAGAAACCACACAAAGGTTTATTTACCCTTCCCTGCTTGGAAGGATCTCTTATAGGTTTCTCATGTTTGCAAGGAATTTCTGATAATTTATCATTTAGTAGAGAAAACAAAATGCAGGTCTTTGTCTAGAAATCTAGCTTCAACTACATGAGAAGTTCAGGTGCTTTGGGAGAAGACATCATCCCAAGAGAAGATAATTGAGTTATTGACATTTTCTTAAGAGCAGTAGGATATGACTGGGTAGAATTACATGGGAAATTTAATAAGAGGTCTTGTAAGGTCTATAATGTAATAAGTTATCTCAGAATATGTCCCACAGATTGTTCTGTGACTCAGCCTCTGCAGACTCATCTTACTCAATGCCTTATGATGGAAATCCCCCCTCCTATCACACACACAGCGTGAACAAAATTGCTGGAGTTATCCTATTATCATCTCTATAGTCCACGGAGAGCATGAGGTGTCAACATCTTTGGTACCAGAGGACTGTAAATGAGGGGAGAAGGTAACTGAAGCTTTGAGGGAAGTAACTGGCAGGCCCTCAGGACAGACACCAGATGCAGACAGTCTGGCATGGGCTCCAGCTGGCACCGCAGCGGAAGCTGTGGCTCTGGGGTGTCACCTTTACTGTATACAGTATCTTGGCTGCTTACTTGGGGTTGTGATAAGGAATATAATTATAGTCAACTGAAGCATGAAGGGAAGAAAATGTCACATGCCACCTAGCTGCTAAAAAGACTGGTCTGTGGAACCTGTGCTGCCCGGAGATTCCCAGGATATCAGAGGAATCTGAGGGTTCCTGCAGGATGCAGTTCAAGTCACAGGATGCAGTTTGGAGACAGATCAGTGTGAATTAGGATATACATATTATATATTTACTGTTTAAACAGCAAAGTTAATGTTAGTGGGTGGATGAAAAAAGGTTTTGTGGCCCACCAAGGACGCGAACATTTATCTGGCCTGCCAGGTATTTTTGCCGTGCTGCCTGTCCTGCTTAGCAGCTGATTCGTCCAGGGGTTTGCAGTCCAGCCCTCCAATGGTTTGAGGGACGGTGAATTTAAAAGAGGACCCCTGATTTAAGTCTATCCTGGTATGAAAAAGGGCTGCCTCAAAACCAGTGAGTTTATTTTATTCTTGCACATTATTTTATTTTGGATTAGTGAAGAGGTGAAGAAAATGGGATTAATCATAATCCTTCCTTCATGATGTTCACATCATTATTCTAGTGCATATCTTTAATTAATCGACTAATTAATTAATTGACTGATTAATTAAACATCAACAAGATCTCAGCTTATAGTTACTTCAGATCCCAGAAGTAGATGTCTGACAAATGTTTCTTTTCTGTCACAGGAATGGTTCAAATAAAGACAGCTGACTATTGTCAGAGACATTACAGAGTGTGGGTTCTTGAAAGTAGGACCCGAAACAAGATGACTCTAAGGGATTTCTTTTTAAATTCCCAATTCTCTGAGTGCCAGTCCTGTGGGTGGAAGAAATGTTACTTTTCAACCACAGTAAACATATTTCTCACAAGAATGTCTATAATTTAACAAATTGGCAAAGGCCAATTTGTTTGGAAATTTTTGCTTTATGAACAGACCCTTGTGAAAATTAATTTCACCCAAAACATAGGTATGTGCTGTACAAGTAAACAGAGAAGAAAATCATACTATTTAGGTTTTTCCTCATATACAAAAAATTTTATGCTCTATAAAAGTGACTTGCCTAATTTTGAAAGGAATTATAGGTTGATTTTGCTTTGTTCAATAAATGTCTCTCTTTTGAATGATAAGAACATGCAAACATTTTTTTTGACATTTTAACATCTGTAACACATGTGTCAGTTATCCATTGCCATTTTTATTTTATTTGATTATTAATTAATTTATTTATTTTTGAGACAGTCTTACTTTGTTGCCTTGGGTAGAGTGCCCTGGCGTTATAGCTCACAGCAAGCTCAGACTCTGGGGCTTGAGCAATACTCTTGTCTCAGCTTCCTGAGTAGCTGAGACTACAGGTGCCTCTGAAGACATTTTGCTAGTTTTATCCATTTTTAGTAGAGATGGAGTCTCAGTCTTGCTCAGGCTGGTCTTGAACTCCTGAGCTCAAGCACCCACCAGCCTCAGCGTCCCAGAGTGCTAGGATTACAGGTGTCTCTATTGCACCTGGCCCTATTGCCATTTTTAAAACCACACCAAAACATATTCGTGTAAGACAACAACTATTAATTTGGGTCACAGGTCTGAAAGTTGACTGGAAATGTAGGCCATACTTAGCTCTGCTTCGCTGGGTTGGGTTGTGGGGCTGTGAACGTTACCCCCTTGACTGGGACTGGCAGGCCCATGATGGCCTTGGCTGAGATGCCTCCTTCGTGCTCCATGAGCTCTTTCATCGTTCCCAAAAGGAAACCCTCTGGAGGCTGAGGTCAGCACTGTCACATTACTTCTGATACAACTGATCTGTTGGTCAGACGAAGCCACAAGATCAGCCTACATTCTAGGGGTGAAGAAACATGTATCTTAATGGGAGAAACTGCAAATTCAAATTGAAAAGAAGCATGGACACAGGGAAGGAAAAACCTGGCTATTTTTGCAATTTACTATAACATGTTATGGAATCCCCTGAGCTCTCATGCACAGTATCCATTATGGTCCTTCCAAATCACCCAGAGACAGAAGTCGTACAGGTATTAGTATCTTTTTACATAGGAATAAACTAAGATCAGTGAGATACAGTGACTTTCTGTTGGTCACACATTCTGGAAGTGGCATGAGCTCAAATCTGTTTTTAAAAGATGCAAGTGAAAAGAGATGTTAATGGCTCGGTGCCTGTTGCACAGTGGTTAGGGCACCAGCCACATATACCGAAATTGGCAGGTTCGAACCCAGCCCAGGCCAGCTAACCAACAATGACAACTGCAAGAAAAAAATAGCCCAGCATTATGGCGGGTGCCTATAGTCCCAGCTACTTGGGAGGCTGAGGCAAGAGAATCACTTGTGCACAAGAGGTTGCTGTGAGCTGTGACGCCATAGCACTCTATTGAGGGCAACACAGTGAGACTCTGTCTCAAAAAAAAAAAAAAGAAAGAAAGAAAAAAAAGAGAGAGATGTTAGTAAGATCAGACGGAGATAAATTAATAGCTTTTAATTCTTGTGCTCCCCAGACTCATTGAGCCCTATTTATTAATAACTTTTATTAATTAAATAAATTAATATTTAATTTATTTAAATTAAATAAATTTGGGCATTTATTTATTAAATAAATAAATGGGGCAATTGAACATTGAATATTTTTCTAAATATGGTCTAATTTTAAATGTTAATATAAGGGTGTAAGTCCAAATAAAGAAGCTTCTCAAAGTACAGTTAGTGTTGGGATATTGCCAGCAATATCTGAGAGTTCTAGTTGCTCAATAAATTTTGGTGTTGCCAATATTTTTAATTTTAGTTATTCTAGTATGTATCTGTTTGATTTTATTTTGCATTTCCCTCATCTCTAATTGTATTGTACATTTTGTGTCTTTACCACTATTTCTATTTCGTATTGGTGAATTGACTAAGTCTTTTGTACACATAGCCTCCCCCCCTTTTTGAGACAGAGTCTCACTTTGTCACCTTGGGTAGAGTTCTGTGGTATCATAGTTCACAGCAACCTCAAACTCTTGGGCTTAAGCAATCCTCTTGCTTCAGCCTCCCAACACCTGGCTAGTTTTTTTTTTTGTTTGTTTGTTTGTTTTTTTTTTAGAGACCGGGTCTCCTTGTTCAGGCTGGTCTTGAACTCCTGAACTCAAGCAATCCACCCACATCAGCTTCCCTGGGTGCTATGATTATAGGCATGAACTACCTCACCCGCCCTCTTTTGCCCCTTTTTGTTGAATTGTTTGTGGTTTTCTTTTCCTTCCTTCCTTCCTTCCTTCCTTCCTTCCTTCCATTTCTTTTTTTCTTTCTTTCTATTATTAAATCATAGCTGTGTACATTAATGCAATCATGGGGTACAATTTCAAATGTTTTCATCAAACTGGTTAACACAGCCTTCACGACATTTTCTTAATTGTGTTAAGACATTTATGTTCTACATTTAGTAAATTTCACATGTACTCCTGTAAGATGGAGGGAGGGTAATAGGTGAGACCACACCTATGGTGTTTGTGGTTTTGTTATTGACTTGTAAGGGTTTCTAATATATCCTAAGTACATGTACTAAGATTAAAGAGTCAAAATCACAACTTTCAGAGGTCAGATTTGTGAGAGACATGAAAGGCTGTACCCTACTTTGAAAGAGGGTTATTGATAAACAGAGAATTTCATATGCTTTCCTGATTTTCCCCTATAATTAGAGCTGTCTATTTTACATTTCCGGTATCTGCCAACTGTTCCATTCTTACAGAAGCTTTTTTAGTAAGGGACTTTTACCTTTATTGTCAATTTTGTAATATTTTCTCCCCATGTGTACCTGTTGGGTTTTTTTGCCTGTTTTTAAAAACAAATTATGATTTGTTTTGTTGTTGTATGGGCTGTTCTAAGTTCTTTTCCTCAATTATTTGAATTCCTATCTATGATTTAGAAGATGTATAGACTGTTTTTAGTTCAATGTTTGTGATTATAAATTTGCACAAAATGTGTATTAAACTAGCAAACAAAATAATTGAATATGTTTTACTGTGTATGTGAAAATGTGGAGATTGGTACTTTTATTTCTTCCTTTTCTCTCTCTCTGCCTCTCTTTTTTCATTTTGGTTTTGCAGGCCTGGGCTGCGTTCAAACCCACCACCCCAGTGCACAGGGCCAGAACTCTAACCATTGAGCGACAGGCACCCTGTTTCTTCCTTATAAATCGTTGTCAATTTAAGTTGGTATCATACACCTAGACTTTCCATTTTTCCTCTTTAAAAGCAAATGATTCTGGGAGTGTTTCAGATTGTGAGTGAAAACACCACACTGTACCCCAAAAGGGCATTAATGTACACAGTTACCATTCAATAAAAAAAGAAAAAAATGTATGTATATGTAAATGATTCCTTTTATTTAAAAATATTGTATTTGGTGAGCAACTTGGTGTGCACACCCAATACAAGTCCTGGCTTTTAGGTGCATCACTATATAACTAATTTTAATGTCACAGCCAATTGTTTTCTGTGATGATTTTCCCAAGCTTAATCCTTGATCTCTCCCACCCTCACCCCGTCCCTCAGCTCCCTCATTGTTTTGCATTCCCTTGAAGTAGTTTTTTTTCCTAGAAGAAAATCGAGGTGACTTGCATATTTTCAGAGTTCTTCAGTATCTGAGATTGTGTTTTTATTGCCTTAATTAAAAACTTGTTGCCAATAATTAAAATGCTACCAGGTTACCTTTATTGATAATAGTAAAGATGCTATGATATAGTGTTCTATGATTGTCTTGTTGAAAGAAAACCATATGCAACTTGATTTTATTCCACTTAAGGCCATCTGATGCTTCTTTATGTTCTAAGTACGATTCAATTATGTTTGCTTAGGGCATGAATTACATTGTGAATTTTCAGACTCAGGCATTTCCCCCCCCCCCTTTAACTCTTATTTTTATTGATGTATAATTTACACAGAGTGAAATGCACAAATCTGTTGATGAACATTTGGGTTGTTTCCAGTTTGAGGCTATTATGAAACAAATTGCTATGAACATTCTTATACAAGTTTTTTTGTGGACATACATTTTTTTTCTCTTGGAAAAATACTTGGACAATCGAGTAGGAATATTTTTAACATGGTAAGAAACTGCTAAGCTATTTTCCAAAACAGTTGTAACATTTTCTACCCCTACTAGAAGTACACGAGAGTTCCAGCTTCTCTCCTCTCAGGGAGTTTGGATGTTGTTATTATTTTTCATTTTAGTCATTCTAGTGTGTAGTATGTACCTGTTTGATTTCATTTTGCATTTCCCTAATGTCTAATGGGATTAAATGAAATTCTGTTTCTTATTGCTGTTTTATATCATATGTATGCGTTGTCTATTTAAGTCTTTTATCCATTTTTATTGTCTTTATTATTGAATTATAGCGGTTAATAATATATTCTAGTTACACACTTTTTGTTCTATGTATATAAGTATCATGAATATTTTCTCCCAGTCTGTGGCTTACCTACTCCTTTACTTAATGGCGTCGCTTGATAAGTAATAAAGCGCTTGATAAGTAATAAATTAAATTTTGAGAAAGATTAATTTTACATTTTTAAAAATTTTATGGTGAATAGTTTATAAAGAATTTTTTCTTACCTTGAACTTGGAAATATTCTTCCATGTTTTCTTATAGGAGGTTTATAATTTTAGCTTCTAAGTTTGAGCCTATTATCTAAACTTAATTATTATTTTTGGTATGGTGTGACATGACAATCAAGTTTTTTTATATGAATATCCTGTTATTTTCACTCTATTTATTGACAATACTTTTCTTTCTTCCATTGAATTGACTTATTTTTTTTTTTTTTGCCTTTGTTGGCAGACTCTTGAACAAATAAAGGCGAGTCCATTTTGGACTCTTCATTATGTCCTAATGCATTATTTTTCTCTCCTTACAAGAATGCGAAACTTGAATTTTGTACCTTTCTAGAAAATTATCCAGTTGTATTCAGACAGTGTTAATACTTGACATTGTCTGCTTTTTTTTAGATTGTAGATTATTTATATAAATATTAGAAATAGCTTGTTAATTGCCACAGAGAAGGTGACCCTTTTTTAGGTCAGCAAATTTTTCCTTTATCATTACTTCGAATATAGATATATTTTTTTCTCTCTGTGATTCCTATTAATCCCAGGTTGGAGTTCCAGAGTATTTATCTATTCTCTCTCTCTCCACTCCCATTTTCTTTCATAGTTTAAATTACTTAGTATTTTCACGAGAGTTCTGGGTGACTTTATCAAATTTATTTTTGTAGTTTACTGATTTGATTTTTCTGTGGCTTTAATTAATTTTATTTTTTTCAACTAATTCTTAAGCTTCACTTGGTCCCTCTTAGTGCACTATCAGTTCAGTGGGCCCTTCAATTATGCTAATATGTGGGTTAGAGTATTCCTGAAAGTTATTTGATTCTGGTAGCAAATCAGTATCAGAGGCAGGTGAGTTCTTCCTCAAATCAAGGAAGGCCGCAGGGCCGTTTCATTTTCTCTTTTTAACCTGGCATAATGTCCAGTCCATGGTCAATGTTCAGAGTTCTTGTTGAGTCAAAGGATAAGTGTAAGTTTTCTAAGTGTTTCTTTTCATTTATACTTCCCAAATTTTTAGATCTTATGATTCGTCTGTTTTCTTTTACTTCCAGAAGGTTGCCTATGCTTGCCAACCTTTGTAGGAGTTGAGTGGGTTCTGTTAAAAACTGGTATGTGTTTTGTTCTCCCCAAATGTTTCACAGAGGTCCTTCAAGTCTAGACAGAAGGAAAGACAGAAGAAGCAAACAACCAGTTCAACAAAAATCTCACATAAATTAGCAATGTGAGACCCTCAGGGAGCGAGCTGGTGTGGGTCACTGAGGCAGGGAGACGCGTCTCTACACACCCTGTGGATTAATTTCCTCCCATAGTCCATGTACTGCGTCTTGGCTGCTTTGGTCCTGCCTGTGCTGGAAGAAAACCACTGAGCCTTCAGTGTCGGCTCCTAGGTTATGGGCTATCAGTATAGAAAGAAAAGAAAGAGAAAAATCCACCCATGGTCATGTGTCCTGCCCCCATTTTCGGATGCTCCCTCAGTTGACTGAAGCATCCTTTTAGTTACTGTGTAATGTTTTCAGCCCCCAGTTCTTTGCATCCTTTTCTACTTCTAGTCTGGAGGGATGGAGCACTCTTCTGGTGTCCAGTGCTAAGGCAGCACGTCCAGTTGAACATCCCATCAGTCACTTCAGTAGGAATGTTCAAGGAAAGCTAGACTAACATGCTCACAGTGGAAATCCTCCCCACAGTCACACAGACTCTGAATGCCCAACTCCAGCACATGTCAGTTCATAGCTTGAAATGAGCATTCAATTTTCAACCTCCTGTGTGCCCCTAGCTATGCCAGAGTAACTGAGGGAAGAGTTTTCCTCTGCTCTAGATCTAAAAATATCTTTCTCTTAATGATAGGGCCTGTGTTTTCAACCAAGTATTGGCTGATTACATAACTTGAATTGCCCCCTACCAAATGTTTCGTTTTTCTTCCATAAACTATTATTTTAATTCCAAAACCACATATATAAATAAATCAGTGACCTCTGCCACAGAAATGTACATTTAGTGACATTTGCCTGATATACCCGGAAAGGAAATAGCATACTATGCTAGGTTTCTTTAGTCAAGAAAGATAAAATGTCAGCAGGCCAGAGTTCTATTCGTTTTTTTCTGACTTTTTGGCTCTGTTACTACATCTGAGCCTGAGGCAGTAGGAGTAGCAGCAGAGAAGTAAAATGAGTGTACTTTGCATAGAAGGAAAATGCCCCTGACGGATTCATCACAGAGAACAATAGATTGGTTGCCGTGTAAATTTGTGTAAGTTAGAAAAGGTTCTGTTTTTATGGTGCTATACAACTACTCTGCCCAGCAGAGGTGTTCCTGAGAGCAGATTCAATTTATCATCAGTTTCCAGCACCAATAAATTTAAACAATTAGAACTTAAGCTTGGCAATTTAATCACTTGGCAGCTAAAGAAGATCGCATATTGCAGGGAGACCAATGCATCTATTTTATGTGGCAAGTGGATGGTCTTATTTGCCATGATTCACTTACCTGTGATTTTGTGTGAACAGTCTTTTTTAAATGGATGGGTGACACAGCTGCTCAGCCAGCGCCAAACAGGGATTAAGGTTTGCTTTGTGTTTGTAAACTTTCATGCAGGTAAAATATAAAGGCCAATCAACATATATTGATGGAACTCTCTAGATCATGTTTAGTTCCTTTCTGGACCCAGTGAGGATAGAGAAATCCATAAAATATGGTATTTATAGGAAAGCTAGAGGAGAAAAATCATTTATATAAGAAATCTGTATAGCCTTATCTGTTCTACCACATTTTAGTAAGTTAAATTCAAGCACAGGTTGGAATTCTCTTTATGTGGGCCTTTTAAAAAAGCTAATAATCTGTCTCGGGCCAGCCCTTGAAAAAATAGAAAAATTGGACATTTGTGTTTAACAAATAAATGAAACTGATTTTACTCATGGGGCTAGATTTCATTGTTCAACTAGTAAATTGAACATAACAGGCATTGTACTAGGTAAGTATTCCCTACATGTAAGTGGATTCTGTTTTAGTGAGGAAAAAAAACAAGTACACCAATAGTTACAGGGTGACAAGTGGTTTCCGGGAGGTCTGCAGACATTTTTTAGCGGTATATCACCTAACTTGGTTCAGGTCATCAGGAAAGGTTCCTCAGAAGCAGGGATGGCTGAGCAACATTCTGAAAGCCCGGACGTCGTGCTCAGGATCCCAACATTTGCCTCCCACTTATGGATCTAGGCCTGGGAACATACTCTAGTCTTTTCTGTCTTAAGAACAATCACCCAAGTCCTCCCAGGCTGCTGTTGCCCCGGCCGGCCCCTACTCTTCTTCACAGCCAAACTTCCCCGTCTCCCACAGACTTTTCATTTCTGCACAATCTGCTTCCACCCACACCACTTCACTGGTTGGCTCCTGTCAAGACCACCAGGGACCTAAAGACTTCAAAGGTCAATATTACATTTTCACCTGACCTGAACTCTCTTGGTATGTTTTAGCAGCTCCTCCTTCTTGGTAAACCTGCTTTTCCCCCTTGCCATTTGTGAAACTAAAATTTCCTTATTTTTATGTCACCTTTGGCTGCTTCTCATTTTCCTGTCGCAATTCCTCCTTCTTTTTAAGCTTTAAGTTCTGAAGCTCCTTATGGCCACAGCCTAGGACCCTCTTCTCTTGTTTTCTTGGTCAACTTTATTCCACCCCCAGGAACTCACATATCATGTGTGTGTTTGAACCTCACCCAGATATTTAAGGGCTCACTTGACGTCTCTGTTTGGATGTCTTATAGGGATCTCAAATTAAATAGTTCAAAAACTGAGCTCACGATTTTTCCTTGAAATCTATTCTTCCTTCAGGAATTTTTTTTTTTTTTTTTTTTTTTTTTTGCTTAAATAAACATTCAGTCCCTTAATTTCTCAAATCTAAAACCTGGGACTAATTTTTACTATCTTCTCCTCCTTTACTCCACATAAATCAAATATCAATTCTTGATGACTTTATGTCTAAAATACATGTATATGTTTATTTATTTATCTTTCTTTATTATTAAATGATAGCTGTGTACACTAATGCAATCATGGGGTACAGAGTGGTGTTTTCATATACAATTTGAAATATTTTCATCAAACTGATTAACATAACCTTCATGTCATTTTCTGAGTTATTGTGTTAAGATGTTTATGTTCTACTTTTAGAAAGATTCACTTGTACCCTTGTAAGATAAACCATAGATGTGATTCCTCCAATCACCCTCCCTCCTCCTTTCCACCCCCTAAAATATATTTTGAATCCACCCTCTGTTTTCTAGTTTTGCAGTCTCTACCCTGATTTTAAGTTCTCTTTTAGCCTAAACGTCCACCACAGTCCTCTGTTTCTGCTCTTTCCCCCTCCCATCCCTGGTCCTCACCGAGGAAGTGTGATCTCTGAATGGCATGGAGTGCGTCAGTGGATTCTGTCACTTACAGGCCCTGCACCATCTGCATCTGTTCCTACCCCCGCTGTCTCTGTGGTATCAAAATATCCAGGTAATATCTAGGAGTTTCATCTAGATTTTAACACACACAACCAGCAAACAGTTAGACGGAACTTTTGAGGACCATTCTCTGGACTTATATATTGGCATTGCCATGGTGCTCCCCATGCGATTCCTTTCCCCATGTCTTTTACTATTATTTCCTCCTTGGGGAACCTCCCTCTCCTTTTCCCGGCATCTTCTCTCCAGGGAGTGATCCTATAACACTCATGTGTGGCAAAGTTTCTCACTTTTGTGCTTTCAAAGAACTCTACAACTTAAAAAAAAAATCACTGTAGGTTACAGTTGTTATTTACTACAGATCAGGGTTCCCTTTAGGTGATTTAAATACATTTTCTCATTTAATCTTCACAACAGGTCTATAAGTCAGGTACTATTATTATTTCTAGTGTACAGATGAAGACATTTAGGCACTGGGATTTTAAGTAAAATGTAAGGGCGTGGGGACATTAGAATTCAAACTCAGGCCTTCGAACTTTTAGTACCTACCTGTCTACCAAGCGTTGTATCTTTATAATACTCTTTATCCATTGAATGGTGTGGCACAGGGTCTGAAGTCACCACTAGAGTGTAACATGTAGACTTAAGGAATTGTCCTTGGTCACTGCTACATCCTTGTCACTTATGCTATTGCCTGGCTTATAGAAAGTGCTCTGTAAATAGTTTTGAAACAAACTGACTCAATGGCTGTCTTGACATTGTGTAGGTAGGATTTCATTTCTCTTCTTGGCTTAGAGCTCAGTAGGTATTTAGTGCTAATGGAAGTTCTGGTTATTATGGAATTCATGTGGTAGAAGAAACCTGGCATCCAAAGATTACAAGTTCTCTGTGAAACATGGTGGACTTGGCTGTGGTTTGCTTGGTGGTGTTCAAAGGCCTGTGATTTGCCTCCTTCCTTGTGTCTTAGGCTGCTTTCGGCTGATGGCTGATGTTACAAGAACTTTAAAGCAATCATCTCTGGCAGCTGAGCTCTAGCTGGTCATTTCATGTTATGGAGAGAGAGTTGTCCTGATGAGGATCAGAACAGAGGAAGATGTTATCAAAGCCCTGGGTCTCCTGATACAAATGGGAGGAGACTGATATGGTTCAAGAAGATGACTTTATGATATGTCATATGTGTGTCTTATTTATTTATTTATAATTTCAACTGTACTCAAAGTGCTCTAGTGGTTGGATAGAAAAAGAAAATTAACAGTCGTAGTAATTTTATTTAATGCTTGTAATTGCTAATGACTCAACCTTGCTTCCTGGGAGCAGTAAACTTTTACATTCTCTCAACAATGCAAAAATAGGATTTCTCTCTCTCTTTTTTTCCCCCTTAGCCAGAAAACATGAGCCACACATGGGAAAAGATTCCAGATTTTCCTTTTTACTCCAAAGAAAACAGAGATTTAAGACACAGAAATCACCCATTATGAAGCACTTTGGGTCAAGTCAAGGCTCTTCCATACACAGTAATTCACTGCAGTCAGCAGGTTTCGTTCTGATGTGGATGTGATCGAGGTCCCTTAGCATCAGGGCTGTAATGGTTTCTCCACATACCAAAAGGTTTAGCAAAGCCACTTGCTTCTCTGCACTTGCATTGTATGCACTTGGGACTGGTCAACTGTAAGCTGAGAAGAGAAAGATTTTCATAACCGAATTGCATTTGACTTTGTTAACTTTAAATTATGAAATAGAGATTATGTTTAATTGGAAAAACGGAGACCTTCTTTTGGAACATTTGTTCAGTGAGACAAATAAAAAATAATCTCAACTGCAGTTTTGTCAATAACAAAAGTATATCACAAATCTAAACACAGCTGTTTTCTCTTATTTATTCTTCTATTTAGGTGGTATGGCATGAACCTCCGAATGAAAACCAGCAGGAAAATATTATTTAAGCACTACTGAAAGGCCACATACCACTTTTCCAGCAATGCACACTGACCTTTCCACGCTTGTTAGAATCTGCTGTCTCCTCACACAACTCTGAGGCTCTTCCATTTCTGCCAGCGCGGCCCAAGTGGCCAGGCCACCCCCTGTAGTTTTTTCTCACTTCGGTTACTGCTGAGTAGGTATTATATTTGGCTGACAAAGTGACTGAATTTTAAAAAGCGCATCGTGGGAGGCACATGAAGCAATGTGCCTTTTCTCATAAGAAAGCTTCAAGGGAATCCAAGATTAAGGATGATTGGAAGCAGTTGGGTAACGTAGTTGAAAATGCTCATGGCCACATTAGCTAGACTGCAGGTTTCAGCCTATGAAAAAGTCCGGAATAACAATGGCATAAAAAACACAGCAGTTCATTTATTTATCAAGTGCTGAAGTCTGCACTTCATCCGGGACCCACACTTCTACACTGTTGCTGTGCTGTTCTCAACTGTGGCTTCCATACCATGCTCTCAGATAGCTGCATCAGCCCCACTATTAGGTCTGACTTCCAGCTGGAAAAAAGGGGCACAGGCGGAGAGAATGCTTCTTTCTACTAATACCGTGACACAGACGTTGGGCCCCTTATTTCTACTCACGTCTCATAAGCCAGAACTGAGTTGTATGAACCAATCAAGCTCCAAGGAAAGTTGGGAGAAACTGTTATCACTATAATTACTGCCAATAAAAACAGAGTATAGAGAAATAATGTGGTAGAGGGGTAAGTAGATAACTATCCTTTAGTACTGGCAATCCGTAAGTGTATAAGATAGAGACCAAGTGTGCTTAATTAAAATTGAAAAGATGTTTTCCAGATGGGCCTTGTCAGATCACAGAATTAATGGAAAGGTTGGAGAACCAGGCACTAAATTAGGCTCAAGTTACAGTTATAGACTCACCCAAATCACACCGTAAATTTTCTGCTTGTAATTGTGCGCTGATAATACCACTCCTGGACTCTTAGAGTCTTGATTCTGTGACCTACATCATCACTGGAAACGAGGTACTGGATGCTGCCAGTGCTGGAAACAAATTATGAACTGTCTCTCTTCTGAATCCTCATGCCAGCCTCCAAACCCCAGGTAGACCACCAGTTTAGCTGAGCTTAGCACATGAGCCTGTCCCCTAGCTACCCGGGTCTAGGAGTACAAGTATTGATCCTTCTCCAGGGGTCCTCAAACTTTTTAAACAGGGGGCCAGTTCACTGTCCCTCAGACCATTGGAGGGCTGGACGGTGGGCCCCAGGACGAGTCGGCTGCTAAGCAGGACAGGCAGCGGTGGGAAAAATACCCAGTGGGCTGGATAAATGTCCTAGGTGGGCTGCATGTGGCCCGGGGGTCATAGTTTGAGGATGCCTGTTAGAAGGTGGAACTCTGTCTCCCACGCAGACTGACTCACACGATTGTGGACACAAGCAAGGAAAGGAGATCAATTTCTCAGCCTCCATTCTGAAAAATGCCAAAGTGTGCATAGTTTTCAAATTGGGCAAAAACAGCATAAATCCTTAAGGATATGGTTTTAGAAAACCAAATATTAATAATGCCTTATTCCTAGGATTTTGTGGACTGGATATGTAAAGTTGTGGAGGAATAAATTGAACACAATAATAAACTGAGGAAAAAGGAATATATATACACACACTGACTTGTCAATATAGTTTAAGATTTTTAAGTACAGCAGAACCTCCATTATTGATCACCTCCCTCATTGACCACCTTAAGTTGACTTCATTTTCACAGACTGGACACGCACCCCGTGTGCATATCAGCACAGCAGGCCTAATTCCTCGCGTTGACCACCTCCATATGTTGATCAGTGTGTTACAGCCCTGTGGGTGGTCAACTCAGTGGTTCTACTGTACTTCCTTCCTGTCTATGTGGTCTTAATAATCATTCATTCATCTACTATCCTTAACTGATCAGCCATTGTTTCCTTTTAGGCAGGCAATAAACACATATAAGCTGATTATTTCATGAAAATCCTGAAGTAGGATAGAAAAACCATCTCCAGAACTGAGAGAGAACCAAGACACCAAAGAATGACTCAGACAAAACCAGCTTGAAGCTTTAAGGAGATGTATCAGAGGGTACTTAACAGGGCGCTTGTTCCTGGCAGCACGAGAATTCTTTCTTCTAGCAAAATCCTCATCTGCCCACCCTGTGGGGTTACCTTAAATCTCTTCCAGATGAGTGATGTAAAGTTTTTAAGTTTTTACATTGTATCTTTGCTTTTTCTCAGGGAATCACAGGTAGGTGCAGTATCACTGTCATATGCTGTTAAGCAACCCATGTTAAGTTAATGACGTTACAGTTTTCAGTAGGCAGAGATTTTAGTTATTATAATTAGCTAAAGGGCACTATAGAACAGCCAAAGCTGCTTTAAAGTAATCAGGGTCTCCTGTTTCAGGGCAAGAAAGTGCCGGACACTCCTCTCCCCCACCCCAGAGTTACCTTGGTACCTGCCTCGTCTACTATGTAACGATTTTGCTGAGTACCAGGCTAGCACTGTGTTTCTGCTATGTGGAAGGGAACCTGCATTTTCCCCTCACCGATAGTGTAAAATTAATTTGAAATCCTACAATCAGCAAGGTTGACAACTGGATCTATTTGGTGTGCATCTTAAACTTATTCACATTTATGAGCTGGCTGCAGAAAGCATTGCACACTACTTTTTACAGTGGATAAAAGATAGAAAATTTGTCCCTACAGTCTAAAAGTACAAAGAACATCTCAAACACCTATTTCCATAATACTTTTCCCAAAAGATTAACTGAATGGCTTCCGCTTTTCTCTCTCAGAAGTGAATTTTCCTTGACAATGCATTTGCCCTGATCATACAGGCATTTAAAGCTCAATTATTTTCACCAACCACCTCAAACTTTCACCTCCCAGAAAACCCCACTGTAAGCAGCATTAGAAGGAATGACAAAAGCAGACTTAAATATCCCTGTAGGCTGCCAAAAATACAGGTTGGGAGGTATTCAGCACCTGGAAAATTTGTTAAGACCATATGGACTGTCAAAAGTTCAGCGTACTAGAGAAGAAAACTCCCTGCAGTGACAGCATGAAATTAAAAAGTATATATAAGTAATGGCCCTGGGGGATTACTGTGATCACTCGGAAAGCTACAGCTAGTTTCTGTTGCTAACGGAGAAATTATAAACTCATCTGTGCGACAGGCAATGAGGCAAAGAGAACTGGAAGGAATTCTTTGGGCAAATGAGATCAACATTCTTTTGCCTGACCTGAGGTCTTAGGAGTTTTAGATTTGCATACATGTGTATATATTGTGGCATGCACAGAAAGGGATCAAGTCAGCAGTAAAATAAAAATGAGGCTTTTCTTGATTTTTGTTGTTTCAAAGGAAGATTACTATTTGTCAAAAATGTCTATATTAGTAAAATTAACACAAATTATGAGTGATCTAAAATTATTAAAATATTTTACAGGGTCTTAGAGAACTTTTTAAAATTAGAATTTGCACAGTGCCATTTTAAGCATTTTGGAGCTTTGTGAACAAGAGAGTAAGCGTTATAAGTATTGCTTTTACATATTTCCAAGGTAAAATTAATTTTGTTCATTTTTTTCATCTTCATTAGATGAAACCTGCAAATTGATGTAGGAGATCTATTTACACATCTACTGCGTATTTAACTTTCTCTCTTTCCAACTTCTCTGTGATGCTATGAAAAGATTGGAAAACATAGCTGCTTTTGTTAAATTTATGAAAATATTGTTATGTCATATATTAGTCAAGTGAACTTAAGATATTGTAATATTTCTCTTCTATCAAAAAGTAAATAGAGGAAATGTATTAACAATTTTTTAAATGAAAGAAAAGAAGAAAATTATAAAATGAAAAGGGGCAATCCATGTGATAATGTGTTAAAATAAGGTTTAAAAATTTTTGTTCGATCAACTGTATTGGGAATTGTGATAATGGAAGGAAGAAAAAAAGTGTAATTGGAGTCAAAACATAAATTGTGATACAGCAAATGAATCACATATGGCCGCTAAGATGATATAGAAAAATAAATTATTTATTCCAGCTAGAGTTGAGGACAGTAATTCTCAGAGTGTGGTTTCCAGACTAGCAGTATCAGAAGTACCGGGGAATGAATTAGAAATCACATTTTCCAGCCTCATCATAGACCTAGTGAATAAGAAACTCTGGGACTAGGGGCCAGCCATCTTGTCTTAACAAATCCTCCAGGTGATTCTAATGCATAATAAAGTCTGAGAGCAACTGATTTAGGAAAAAAAATATGTATGAAGAAGATATGCTTAATCAGGGTTTTGTAGGATGAATAGGAGTTTTCCTGGATGATTACAGGATACAAGAAACATGTGTAGGCTTGTTTGAGAAAATAATGTGTGAAAAGTCAAAGAAGTCTAAAAAGTATTATTCTGAGAACTAAGATTGGTTGAATATTTGAGTATATCTGTGTGAAGGACAAAAGTAGTACAACCTAATTCTTCCCATTTTTTCAAACTTAGAATTCTGGAATAATCTTTTGATGCTTCATTCTTTCACTATTTCCTGAATGAATCACTGATTTCCACCAATTTTGTTTTTAAAAACTTTTTAAAATTTCTAATAATTTAGTGTTTTTTTGGTGTGTGTTGTGGATAAATTATATCATGTTGAAGTCAAGGCTTTCAGTGTACCTGTCCATCAGAATAGGGTACATTGTACTCAATAGGTAGAGTTTTATCCTTTATCTAGCCCACCCTCCTCCAATGTCCATAACTGCTATTCATGATCATATATATCCTTCATTTAGTTTCCACTTATAGGTGAGAACATATGGTATCTGTTTTTCTATTCTTGAGATATTTCACTTAGGATGTTGGTCTCCAGTTTCAAAAAAGTTGCTGCAAAAGACATTATTGCATTCCTTTTTATTCCTGAGTACTCCATGGTGTATATATACACACCACATTTTCTTTACCCACTCATCAGCTGATGGGCACTTAGGCTGATTCCACATCTTTGCTATTGTGAATTATGTGGTCAAGAACATTCAGGTACAAGGGTCATTTTGATAAAATGACTTCTTTTCCTTTGGGTAGACACCCAGTAGTGGGACTGCTGGATTGAACAGTAGGTCTACTTTAGTTCTCTGAGGAATCGCCACACTGCTTTCCATTGTGGTTGTACAAGTTTTACATTCCAACCAACAATGTATAAACACTCCCTTTTCACTACAACTGCACCAACATTTGTTGTTTTTTTGTTTGTTTGTTTTTTATTTAGGGTAATGGTATCTCGTTGTTTTAATTTGCATTTTCCTGATAATTAGTGATGTTGAACATTTTAAAAATATGTTTGTTGACCACTTATCTATCTTCTTTTGGGAAGCATCTATTCATGTCTTGTGCCCAGTTTTTGAAGTTATTTATTTTTTTCTTGCTGATTTGTTTGAGTTCTTCGTAGATTTTGATTGGATATCAGCCCTTTTGTTGGATGTATAGTTTGTGAATATCTTCTCTCATTGTCTGTGTACTCTGTTGATTATTTCCTGTGCAGAAACGTGTTAATTTAGTCAAGTCCCAGTTACTCATTTTTATAGTTTTTGTATTAGATTTTGGGCTCTTACACACAAATTCTTTGCCTAGTTCAACATCTACAATAATTTTTCTTACATTTTCTTCTAGAATTTTTATGGTTTCAGGTCTTACATTTAAGTCTTTAATCCATTTTGTGTTAATTTGTGTATGTGGTGAGAAATAGAGATTTAGTTTCATTCTTCTGCATGCGGTTTTCTGCTTTTCCCATCACTATTTATTAAATAGGCTGTCCTTCTCCCAGTGTATATTGTTGTCTGCTTTGTCAAAGATCAGATGGTCCTGGGTAAATAGTTTTATTTGCAGGTTCTTTATTTTATGCCATTGGCTAGCATCTCTACTATTATACCAATACCATGTTATTTTGGTTACCATAGGTTTGCAGTATAATTTGTTTGTTTAGGATTGCTTTGTCTATTCAGGCTCTTTTTGGTTCCATGTAATGTTTAGGATTATTTTTTCTAGATCTGTGAGAAATGATATTGGAATTTTGATGGGAATTGTGTTGAACCTATAAATCACTTTGGGGAATGGAGACATTTGAACACTGTTGATTCTTTCAATCCATGAGCATGAGATGTTTTTTCATGTTTGTGTCATTTCTGATTTCTTTCATCAGTTTTTTATAGCTTTCCTTACAGAGAATGTTCACATCCTTAGGTAGGTATATTCCTAGGTACTTTATCATTCTTCTTATTATTACTTTTCAGCTATTATGAATGGTATTGAGTCATTGATTTGACTCTCAGTTTGTCTATTATTAGTGTATAGAAATGCTACTGGGACAATACATTAATTTTGGAATCTGAAACTTAATTTATTTATCAATTATAGGAGTCTTTGGTAAAATTTTAGAGGTTTTTAAGTGATAAGATCACATCATTGGCAAACAGCAATAATTTTACCTCTTTCTTGACAGGGATGCCCTTTATTTCTTTCTCTTACTTGATTGCCTTGGCTAAGACTTCCTTGTTGAATAGAAGTGGTTGCAGTAGCCTTCCTTTTCTTGTTTCAGGTCTTATTAGCTTTTCTTCATTTAGTATAATGTTCACAGTGAATTTGTCATACATAGTTTTTATTATTTTGAGTTATGTTCCTTCTATACTTTTTTTTTTTAAATCAGGAACAGGTGCTAGATTTTATCAGATGCTTTTTCTATATCAGATAATCATATGGTCTTTGCTTTTGCTTCTGTTTATATCATGAATCACATTTACTGATTTGTGTATATCTAACTATCCTTGCATCAGGTGGGATGCATGCCACCTGCTCATGGTGGATTTCCTCTTTGATGTGCTGTTGAATTCGGTTTGCTAGTACTATGTTTAGGATTTTTGCATGCATGTTTATAAGAAATAGTGATCTGTAGTTTTCTTTCTTTGTTTTGCCCTTTCCTGGCTATGGTATCAGTGTGATACTGGCTTCATCACAAGTTAGGAAGGATTCCCTCCTTCTTGATAGCTGCCAGTTCTTTTTTGTAGGTTTGGTAGAATTTGGCTGTGAATCTGGCTGGTCTGGGGTTCTTTTCTGTTGAGAGAGTTTTTCTTACTATTTCAATCTTATTACCTGTTACTTGTTTATTTATGGTTTCTATTTGTTTGTTTCTTTTCTTTTCTTTTCTTTTTTTTTGGGGGGGGGTGAGAGTCACACTTTTTCACCCTCGCTAGAGTACTGTGGTTTCATAGCTCCTAGCCATCTCAAACTTTTGGGCTCAAGCAATTCTTTTGCCTCAGTCTTGTGAGTAGCTGGGACTAAAGGCACTTGTTTTAATGCCAAGTTATTTTTAGAGATGGGGTGTCACTCTTGTTCAGACTGATCTCAAACTCCTCAGCTCAAGCAATCCATCTGCCTTGGCCTCCCAAAGTGCTAAGAGGACAGGCTACCACAACTGGCTTCTGTTTCTTTCTGATTCAAGTTTAAGTAGTTGTGTTTCCAAAAATTTATCAGTTGACATTAGATTTTCTAGCTTGTTTGCATAGAGGTTTTCATAGTCGTCATGGATGATATTTTGTATTTCTGTAGTATCAGTTGTAATGTCTCCTTTTTCACTTAGGATTGAGTTTATTTGGGTCCTTTTCTTTTGTTTCTGGTTAATGTTAATCTAGCTAGAGGTGTACTGATTTTCTTTACCCTTTCAAGAACTAGCTTTTGTTGTGTTAATCCTCTGTATTTTCGTTGTTGTTTCCAATTTGTTTAGCTCTGTACTCAGATTTTCTATTTTTTCTCTTCTGCTACATTTGAGTTTAGTTTGTTGTTCTTCTGGTTTCTTGAGGTATGAAATTAGGTTGTTAATTAGTGATCTTTCTAAATTTTCTGATATAAGCATTTAAGGCAAAGGACTTCCCTCTTAACACTGCTTTTTCTGTATCACATAGATTTCGTATGATTATGTCATGATTGTCATTTAGCTTGAAAAATCTTGATTTCCATCTTAATTTCATCAGTGACCCAAGGATTATTCAGCATCAGGTTGTATAATTTCCATGACTTTGTGTAGATTTGAGAATACTTCTTGGAGTTGATTTCTATTTTTGTTTCATTGTGATTTGAGAAGGTAACATGGAATGATTTCTGACTCTTTTGAATTTTCTGAGTCTTGTTCTATGGCCTAACATATGCTCTATGTTGGAAAATGTCGCATGTGCTGATGAGAAGAAAGTGTATTTGGCAGTCTTGGGGTAGAATGTTCTGTAGAAGTCTTTTAGGTCTATTTGCTTTAGAGTCCTGTTTAAGTCTAGCATTTCTTGGTTGATCTTCTGACTGTATGATCTGTTCTGTTCTGTTAGTAGAATGTTGAAGTCCCCAGCAATCATGATGCTGCTGTTTATTTCCTTACTTAGATCTAGTGATATTCAATGTGTGAATCCGGGAGGTCCTATATTAGTGTTAGGTGCATATGTATTTAGGATTAGTATAGCTTGTTGCCGAATTGCTTCATTTATCATGACATAATGACCATCATTGTCTGTTTTATCATTGTTGATTTAAAGACTATTTTATCTAATATAAAAATAGCTACTCCTTGGTTTCCATTCATGTGGAATATTTGTTTCCATCACTTTACCTTGAATCTATGTGGCTTCTCGGTAGTTAGATGGGTTTCTTGGAACCAGTAGATACTTGGAGTGAGTTTTTTAATCTATTCATCCAGTCTTTATCTTTAATGGAGCATTAAGACTCTTTCTGTTCATTGTTGATATGTGAATACTGTTCTGCTCAGCATATTGAATGACTTGTTTTGCTTTGTTTTCTTCCTCATGTTACATACAGTTTTGTACGAGTTGTGAGCTTTAACTTTTGGTTGTTTTTATATTGGTGGGTATCTATTGTTCTTTTTCATGTATAGAATAAGCATTTCCTGTAGGACAGATTTAATGGTGACAGATTCCCTCAATACTTGCATATCTGGGAAAAACTATTTCTACTTTATTTATCAAACTTAGTTTTTCAGGATAAAAATTTTTTAGCCATCCATTTTTCTATGTAACAAGATTAAAAATAAAAAGAGGACCCTAATTTCTTCTGACTCGAAGAGTCTCTGCTGAGATGTCTGCTGTTTGTCTGATGGGTTTTCCTATTTGAATAACTTGTTCCTTTCATCTCACAGTTGGTAGGCTTTTCTCCTTAACTTTAACTTTGGTCAGGTTTATGACTATATGTCTTGGTGATGTTCTATTTGCTATGAATCTTCCATCTGGTCAATGATCATCTTGTATCTGGATACGTACACGTCTAGCAATACCAGAGAAGTTTTCCTCTATTATTCTTTCATATAGGTTTTCCCTGTTTATTGCTTTTTCTATTTTTGCTCAGCAATATTGCAATACCTATGATTCTATGTTTTTTTGTTTTTTTTTTGCAGTTTCTGGCCGGGGCTGGGTTTGGTATATGGGGCCAGAGCTGTACTCCCTTGAGCCACAGGCAATGCCCAATACCTCTGATTAACATTTCCTCATTTTATATAATCCCATATTTCTCATAGGGATTGCTCATTCTTCTTTGTTCTTTTTCTACATTTTTTTTACTAACCTCAAAATCCTTGTCTTCAGGCTTAGAATTTTTTTCTTCTGTTGGTCTAGACTGTTGTTAAAGCTTTCTGCTATGTTTTGAACTTATCTACTTTGACTAATTTCCTCAAAGGCATCTCTTTTCTAATGTTACCTATCTCTTTAGAAAATTTTTTACTCATGTCTTGAATGATTTCTTTTTTTGAGATGATTTTCTACCATCCTCTCAGTTCTATTCTTTTTGTCATCTGTAATCTGAATTCCATATCTGTTATTTCAACAATTTCCTTTTGGTTGGAGTTCATTGCTAGAGAGCTATTGTGATCCTTTGTGGGTATTCAGATGGCCATTTTTTTCATGTTGCCAGTGTTTTTATGCTTGTTGCTTTTCCCTCAGCTCAAAACAGATCGCAGATATGATTCAACTGTTTTCCTCTGCTGGCATTTCTGTTGCTCAGTGAAGATAGGGATGTGTCCCTGGATAGTGTGGTTAGGTCCTACTCTGGAAGCTTGATTAGGCAGAGGAGTGATGTGTGAACTGTAAGCCTTTAACTACATCTCTCTGCTGTGTCTCTCCAGTTCCTGTGTGGTTATCACCAGGCCAGTGCAGCTGGGACACAAAGAGTCATTAGCTGGCAGGACAGGACATGTGCCCTGGATGAAGATGGGCCACTGGGCTTTGGTATGCACACATTTGGGCCTAGGTGGCTGAGGTATCAGTTGCATATTTGGGGTGAGGAACACAGAGGGTGTGGAACAAAGCATAGCAGGTGTATAGGGCTTAGTGGCCTTGTAGGCCCATGGAGCATAGGGTGAAGTCAGTCCCTGGTGTAGACTAGGCCAGCAGATCAGAGCTCAGATGCAGGGTAGAACTGGGCTCTGGAATAGAGTGGACCTCCAAGGTACCTCCAAGGGATGAAGCAGGATTGCAGGGCACACTGCTCATGCATTATGGGCTGGGATAGCCACAGGACAGGGCATATGCAGAGGGTGGCACCCAGGGCATCTATGCAAAATGGCTTGGGTCTGTGGCATGCAGCCTGCCTGGATATAAAGGTGATGGCTGTGCTGGCTTTTGTCCTGTTTGGAGCCTTCCAGGCATTGGTGGCAGCTGTAGTCCAGCTGCTCTGACAGTGGGCAGTGGATGCCAAGGGCCACAGGCACATGCCCTACCCAGCCTGCTGGAAGTGCAGTTGTGTGGCATTGTCCATGTCACAGCAGTTAGTGCCAGGCCTGTCATTTCTCTTACCAGGGCACCCAGCAGCAGCAGTGGCAGTGGTGCTTATCAACTGCCCACATGGCAGATACAAATCCTAGGATTCCCACTCTCCCCCGCCCACCTGACAGCAGTAAGGGGAGGCAGCAGTCACAGATCTGACCCATGGGCAAAAGTAATGTTCTGAGGTAGATGCCAGCTAGAGCCCCCAGGGGTCACAGGCAGCCATCAGTTCTCTCCAGAGCTCTGAAGCTGCACAGCCTCCAGGCAGGCCTCCGTGTCAGTCTAGAGCCTGCTGTAGTGAGGGGCCTCACACTGCGCAGGTCACAGTGTCCTCAGGGGAAGCCAGAGCCCAGATTCTGTGTGAATGCCTCTAATCATCCTTGGTCCTGCGGAACATCTAGCTCACCCCACTGCTGTCTTCTTTACTGGGCTCCTCTCTGCAGATTCCCAGTGCTCTCACTCTGATGATCAATTCAAAGATGAGAATCTATTCACTACTTTTTGATCCTCTGCAAGAGCAGCATTGTGCAGGCTGCTTCTGGTTCACCATCTTGGGCCCTCTAAAAGAGGGTTTAAAAAAATACTTGATTGTCTCCCACAAAGAAATCCTAATTTCAGATTTATTTATTTATTTATTTATTAAGAGATGAGGTCTTGCTGTGGCTCAGGCTGGTCTTGAACCTGTGAGCTCAGGCAATCCACCCGCCTTGGCCTCCCAAGTGCTGCGATTACAGCACTGTGCCCGGTTCTAATTTCAGATTTAAAGAAGAAATTGTGTATGTGAGAGAAAGAGAGAGAGTGTGTGTGTTGTTGTTAAAGTTCTGGGTGCTCTGTTTCTTCCGATGGGACCAGCATCATTTCATTTTTCTTTACTGTCATGACAAGGAATGGTAGATACTATTTTGACAAATCCCAGGTAATCTTAAAATGGTCCATTACAGGGCAGTGGTATCTGTGAAGAGAGCAGCCTCAGACAGTGAGGAGTGAGAATATTTTTTAAATTAACTTTCTTTTTCCAAATATAAAAATAACACATTCTAATTGTTGAAAAATTTGTAAAACACACACAAAAATAAATGTCACAGTACATTTGCCACTCAGAGTTAATAACTGTTAATATTTTGGTTCTTTTCATTCCAATCTCCCTCTACCCCCCATATACTTATAAAGCTGCAGAATGCCCAATAAGATGATATCCATGAAAAATTTGGAAGATACAGGCGATTTCTCAGAAGAGAAATAGAAAGTACATGACGTAGAGAGCCATGAACAAGTATATTGGAGTGTATTTAATGTTCAGTGAGCATTAAACAGCATTGGCTCCTATTTACACACAGTCAGCAGGGTCATTTTTACCAGGCATCCCCTTTTATTTATTTGTTCACATATCTAGAATAGACGATTGTCTATGGGCCTCAATGCCTGGGTTTGATTTTTAAAAGAGTTGAAAGTTAGGGCAGAATATGCCATGTGTTTAGGAAGAAAAAGGAACATCTTAAAATTATTTTATAAATAAATGACGTGAGCTGATAGCATGGCCCTTCTATCCTTCAGAAGACCCTGGATTTATAAGGAGAGTTCCACAACGTATACAGAGTAGAAATGACAGGTGTTGAAAAGGGAGATTTGAATTCACATAGTGTATCTCAAATGCCAGGATCTCAGCACATGTTTCCTTAATTATAAACTTTCATTTGGTGACAGAAGAAGTTCCAAAACAAGTTCTAAGTTTTCAGATTATGGAGATGTTAATACAAAACTGATCACAGTTCCAGGCATCCGTGTTTGCTGACGTGTGCCTCTTGGCAGCGTCTCCTAGGGTCTCTAATTCCTTATTTGTTCTGCTTTTGATTTAGATCTCTTCTTTCAGCATTCTTACCCAACCTTAACACTGATCTTAATAAAATTAGCCCTGGTGTTTCTCCATTTATATCAAGATTGGTTCTTCCATGGGTGATTCTCCATTCTGAACTGGAAAAATCATAATCCCAGGCTGGATTCTGTAAAATATGTATTTATGGTTTATCTCTAGATGAAAAAATTATTATGACTTAAAGATATAATTGTTACAGAATGATGAATTCCTACACAGAGGTTTTAATCACAACACAAAGTCTGTGAACTTCTTTCTGGGAAATATTTTGAGGCTTTCAAAGGAGTAACTCAAGGTGGACGTAGCTGTCTAGTCAAGGGCTACAATGGCACTTTAGCTTAGATTTCCTTCTGAGTGTACCAGTGATAATTAAGCAAATCACCTATAGCAGCTGTTGAGTCCCTGTACTGCTTTCGGCTTTGTGATGAGAGGACTATCTTATCATCAGAGGATGGACACCTGTCAGTTTGAGGAGACAAAGCCATAACTCACAACTCAAAGGAGAACAGATTAAGAATTAAAATATGTTATTAATTATGTGTAGAATGTGATCTCACAAAATGAATATTCACCGTGGACCCAACTATTTTAGGGAAGAATTTACAATTGAGGCAGAGACTGAGGTGGGCTTGGAAGAAAGGGTAGATTTGGGAAAGGGAGAGAGAAGAGCAAGGAAAATTATATTGGACAGATGGGAAGGGTTAGGGGTCTTATTTTACGGAGGACTTAATTCCCAAAGGAATTTTACTTGGTATTATAACTCAAGGATGTTAAGTGGGTTTCATTTTGCTTGACTGGAAGTGACTGTGAGGTGGTTGTTGTGTGCTGAGAAAGATTCTAGGCCTGGTCAAAGGCGCAAGGACCAAGATACTGTGGCTAGTGATGTGGCTAGTGATGTCTGCCAAGGGGAAAGAGGGGCAGGTTTAGCATCACTGCTACATAATTGTCTGGGATGCAGTAGACAACACAGCTGAGGATTTTTTTTATGAACTAAGTCACCTTAAAATATGGTAAAGCTTTCAACAGTTGTTTTGTTTCTATAGTATTTCAAATGCAGAAAATGAAGATATGAGTGACCTTTGCAAGAATTAGCAAAATTTCACCCCGAGACCTCAGGTGAGTACGTGCCATTGGAGCAGTGGTACCCCAGACGCTCTCCATACAGGTGCATGCAAACCTTCAAGGTGTAAAAACTGCAGTCCCTGCAACGTGCAAGTAACACGAGGTGTTACTGCCCGCAGAGCGTTGGGGTTCACAGCGTGGGAATTTGGAGTAAGGGAGAATTTAACTGAATTTTGGCTCTTCCATTTTCTGTCTGGACAAGTAACTAACTTTCCTGAACCTTCCTTTTATCACTTGTAAATGGGAAAAGTATAGGTTAAATAAGATGTCATTGTAAAAGGTTCAGTGTTGTGATGGTCACTTGTAAAGACTTACTAAATTCTTGCTGCCATTACTATTGTTACTCCTGCTACTATAATTTTCTTAATTAATACATACTTAGCTTGCCAGTAGGCAGCTTCTGCAAAATGGAGAGAAGGGGAACTTGCAAAAAGTCATTAAAAAATTTCCAAGGATTTTCAGCTTTACATTAAGTGATGACTGTTGATTGTATTGTCTTGTTGAAATTTAATAGCAACACATTACTGTAGAGTTTCTAGAATGTCATAAAATCTGGTACATCTTCACCTTAAATGTCACACTATGTCAAGTTGTTCTATGAGTGTTCTAGAAATCAATACTTAACCTGAATCATAGCTGTACTGATCAAATCTATCTTTCTATTTATTTATTTTTTGTTTTTGGAGACGAAGGTCTCACTATGTTAGCTAGGCTAGATTTGAAGTCCAGGAATCAAGTGATCCTTTTGCCTCAGTCTCCTGAGTGGTTGAGACTTATTTTTTCCTGGGAAGAAAAAGAACCTAGTGCAGCCCCTGCCCCCCTCCCCGCCCCCCGGCGGGTGGAGTATTGCAGGAATGTCCCCTGATGGGCACGTAAGCCATGATACCCAGTGGATGGACAGTGGAGAGTTATGAACATCTCCATACACGGGAAAAGTCAGTGTCAGAGAAGAGTTAATTCACTCCCATCACACATTTGCTTTTTATCAGGATTCCCTCCAATTAAATGTATGTTAATGAGCAATGTCAACATCTCTCCTGCGATACTGAAACAGCTGTCAGCATCCTTAAGAAAGCAGCCCCACTCACTCCGAGGTAGGCCTCTGCTGCCCTGCTGGTCTTTTTTTGTTTTTGAATCTAGCCTCATTACATTAATAGCTCAAAACCTTCTCAGGCGTGTTAAAAATAGATTGTAAGAGAATTGAATGCCGTGTTCCCCTCCTCCCTCCCACTCTTTTCTCGACTGTAACATAATGGCACTCCTCAGAAACAGTCCACGGAAGTCAGGGTTTTCTCAGTGGCTTGTGTGGGAAGTGCAGACTATTGTGTAAAAGTGTTGCAGCCCACTGCTTGGCAGGAAGTTGTTTTTTGGAAAAGTTAAGTGAACAAACACCTTCCATTGTCTATAGAAGTTGAAAAGTCCAATGAAATATCCTTATTTCTACCTCTAAATCAACATGGTAGCTGTGACTATTTTCAACCCTTTGTTTTCTGAGTCTCAGGTTATTGAAGGCTCTTCCCCTCAGTTGGCGCTTAGCCTTTTCTAACCCCAGACTACTTTGAGACTTTGGTGGGACAGTAAGCTCTTGCAGCTCACGCGTCTCTTGGAGAGAATCCAGGCTTCTTCCCCAGCCCTCTCCTGGATGTTAAACTGTAGCAGGTCTAAGTAATCAATGATCCAGGGAAACACTGAGAAAGCAAGCTGAGACTCTTTTTCTTCCTTCCCTCTCCAGTGGATGTCTCTCTTTCTTTTACTGCTAGTTTACTAAGAAAGAAAAAAAAAAGCCTGACTTTGCTGTTTTAAAAGCTGTTCACTTTTATAGTCTCATTTACTAAAGTGATAGTCATATGTTGGCTTAGTCCCCCCCCCCACTGAAATACAGCTAAAAAAATAAATATTATAAATGAGTCTACAAAAGAGTGAGACCAGGAAGGCAAAGAAAGAAAAGGCTGCATTAACCAAGGGATGAATGTTAATCATATTCCTTAAATATCTGAGAAAATTTGTCCCCTGAGATGTGCTACAGTGTCAGCCACAGAATCATCATTTTACCTTGTGTCAAGAGGGAATTTGTGAAAGAAGTGTTTTTGTTTGGTTTTGGTTTAAACATCTTTTGTTTCAACGTAAGATCCTAAGATTTAGCTGTTTGGTATCAGAATTTTCTGACTTACGGGGTAGTGAGTTTGCTATGACTGGGACTGTTCAAGAGAAGCATACCTGTCACCTGACAGGGCTGTCAGAGAAGGCTTTTCTACTCGGTGGCTCGGTAACCTGTTTGCATTAAAATCTTTACCTTAGAAATTCGACAAGTTCTGGAAAAGATTTCTGTGAAAAAGCACTTAATAAAGGAGAAATTCTATAAGTATAAAAAGTATTTAGTTAGTCTACAGAAGAAAAGTTTTTGACAGGTAGTTCCATTCATTTATTTTTCCCCCGTGCCTCTGCCAGTGCAACTTGACAAAACTCTGTAACCAAAAAGCTATGTGTGCTGTTTAGGGCCCTGGGCCACTTCAAGGTCCAGTGAGGTGGCAAATCTTATGAACGGCTAGATGATCTATCCTGATGATTACAATAGGGACTACAGTCTAACCTCATGATATATTAGTGCATGTGATACCAGTGTAGTTATGATCTGATACTTTAAAAATGCAGGAACTGGTTATATAAAACTAGGACTTTGAATTTTCAAGAATTTGTTTATTAAAAGTTAATTCCTTAAGTAATTCAGAAACTGCTGAAGTAATAATTCTCTGAATATTGTCCTCAGATGTAGTAATACCTTCTCTTCAGAAAGTAAACAAACATATCATACACTTTACAGCAAGAGAAGGGTTAAGTGTGGACATACTACTCTGAAGATTCTCTGTTTTCTTTACCAAGAAGAGAAAAAAATATCTCCTTGGTTACAAGAAGAGAGACCCGTGAACATACGATCATCATGTGTAGATGCGGTGGCTTTCCCTTGTGATAGAAGAAGGTGAAGAGAGAATTTGCTTGATGTCGGGAGTGGGGTAAGTTGAGTCATTCAGGCTACCGGTGGTGCCTGTGATTCAGGGTGTTTCTTAAAGCGAACATTCTTCACGCCCTTTCAGACTCACTGCTGAAGATCTTCCTGACCGGCACAAAGGGGCCTTTTAGTTTTCCGGACCATTATATTTCACTAAGTCCTGACCAATAAAATGGTGCCACGTTCCACTTCTGGGTTGTAAAAGCTGGTCTCAATTATCCACAGTACTGGCCTCATTTTCTACACGCGGTCAAGGAACAGGCAGGCTGAAGGAAGAGGACAGCCACCTCTCAGCCAGGACGGGGAAATCAATCGTGGCCCTTTGGGGAGGTAGCCTCGGCCAGACCACTCTTATCTCTATGTGGTCAATTAGAGGAAGATCTCATGAGGAAACAAAACAAAGAAAAAAGAATGATGTAATCTCTCCCGGAGCCTCCGCACTGTGATTTATATAAATATTCATTCTTACACAGGGGACATATATATTTTATCAGATCTGGGCTTAAATGCAGAGGCACCTTTGTAAGGAAAGAATAATTCAACATGGGCTCCATATTTATCATACAGTGGTATGAAATATTCAGAGCTCATGCAAATTTGGGACACAGGCATATGCCAAATTGTTTTCAAATGTTTATTTTCTGCTATCTACCCATAATTGTCTAATTTTGGCAGGAACTATTTTTGTCTTAAAGTGAAAATATGCCTTCAGTTCAAGTAAAAATTCGTATGTGAAATAATTTTCAGTTAATTTCATAATAAGAAATATATATTAGCACTAGGTAATATGATTTTTATAATTTTCTTATTTTTTTAAACTAAAATTCTATAACAATGAAGTGTTTACGTTCTCTTCATTGTACGCTTTATTTTTTCAAAAACCAAAAATTAACCAACTTACATTTTCAGATATCTTGGGGGAAGGAATTTCAAAAAATATTTTAAAGCACTAGTAAATATTTTACATATTTTAAAAATATCTAGGAGGGTGTGGTGGCATATGCATGTCGCCTCAGCTACTCAGGATCCCTTAAGCCCAGGAGTTTGAGTCCAGCCTGACAACGTAGCAAGACCTATTGTTATAAAAAAAGTGAAAAAACACAAACTTTACTGATAAGTGGAGAAATTTAACTGATGTTTCAAGGTCAAAAATAGAACTAGGAAGAAAATGGGGGCATACTTTCCAATTCTCGTTAGCTCTAACCTCTCTCGGGAGCGGGGACTGTGTCTAAGCTCCATTCGGAGGTACAGTATCTCAGTGTTGATATGCTCTGAGTAGAGCCCGCCATTAATTTCTCTCAGGCCTGCTTCCTCACTCCATCTTGGAAAGTGGTATCACCATTCGTCCAACTGATTAAGCCAAAAACTTGGATTCAGTTTTTATTTGCCTTCTCTCCCCCACCCCCCCTTAGCCAAGTCCTGTTGGTTCTACTTACAAATTACCTTTCTTTCACTACTAATCCGTTGAAATAGTGCCCCTGGCTGGGAGCACTGCAACAGATTCCAGGGTGGCCCCTTGCTGTTACTGTTTCCTGCTCACCATGTATTTTTTTACTCAACTGTCAAGAAATATTTATAGAATAAAAATATCACTTGACATGTTTGACTCCGAAGAAATCACTGCCTCATCTAAAAGCCTCTGTGTCTGGTGAGAGGCGCACTGAGCCTCCTTGGCTGGCCGCCCGCTGTCCTCCTTGGGTCCTGTCGCCTCTCCCTCTCTCATGGCCCCAGGCGCTTCCCGGCAGGTTACTTACCAGTCCCTCTGTCTGTGCAAGAGCGCCATGCACAAGAGGAGGAACGCAGTACATTTCTCAAATGTATAACCAAAGAATATGTTTATTTTTCTGAGGCTAAGAAGTTCTCTTTAGGTTTTTGTGGCAGGTGTATCTCAAACCAAATTCTTAGGAGGATGTTCCTGTGCGATTTTCGAATCAACAACCAAAGAATGACAACTTAGGTGGCTGAGGCCTATTGCACCGCCTCTACTCTGCTCTTTTCTGGGGGCTTAGCTACACTTGGCCTCTGAAGCCAATCCCGAATTAAGATAGGAGTGACCCACAGGCCTGCCTTTTATCAGCAGCTGATTCAACATAATGTTTCCCTTAATACCTGCCCAACTCTGACCTTGTACCTTGTGCTTGAATCTCTTATTTCTGAGCCCAGGTTACATCCTGATGCTTGCCCTGGAGAGCTGAATTTCTATGTATCTTATTCATTCCCAACAGCTGCTCAGTGGCCTCCCCTCCCCAGTCCAGGACCTCCCTGTAGTCTTCAGCCTTCTGCAGTTGATCTGCGTTCAATGTCTTATTTTATTGAACATTACTATAGACCTCTTCCAAAACTGAGTTAGCGTCTTAGTTGAGACCTGATGGTGCCAGAGCCCTACATGGGATGATGAATGAACAGCCACAATGTGGGAGCTAAGCCTTTAGAAAACACCCAAAGCTATTTATGCATAAATCTTGTGAAATCTCTTACAAGTAATTAAAAAGGCAATTACAACAAAATCCCCATGGTGTTCTGGATTTGCACAGTCCCACAATATTTCTAGCTTTTTTAAAAAAGGAAAACCAGAACTTCGAGCAGCTTTAATTGTCCTGAAATGCTAATCCTAATCACAGACCAAGAGGGCCATGCTTGCAATAATATCTGTAGAACTTACTTTTTAAACATTAAAGCTCAGCATTGATTCTGTCAGAGAACCTGGATCCTACCCTGACAGATAGCAAATCTATTTTTTTCCGAAAGGATATTCGTATGTTCAGAGGCATCCTACTATTAAAGATATAAATTATACCTTTTAAAGGCTATAAACATTGTAATTATTTTGTTGGGAGCTTTTGTTAAACTTTAGTGCACAAACAAACCAAAATAGCAATTATATTAGTGTTTTAAAATAGAAAAAATAGAACGATAGTATATTAAATCAAAACGGTCTTTTTGTGTATACAACGAAATGGTATAGTAACTTGGAAAACATAAAAAAATACATTTCACTGTTATTATTATTTTATTGTTAAGGTAGAAATATGAGAAAAAAATGAATGAAAATAAAAGTGAATTTTTTTGACAGCCTTTCACTCTTTGTAGTAAGCTTTCCATTTCACAATTGATAATGTATCTTTGGCTGGGAACCACTGGTGTGAGGATTAGGTTACTGTTATGGGTTGAATCGTGTTTCCCAAAGAGATGAAGCCCCAAGCCCCAGCACCTGTGAATGTGACCTTATTTGGAAATAAGGTCTTTGCAGATGATCCAAATAGTCAGGTCATCAGGTGATGCTGCGACAAGCCCATGAACAGCAAAGGTGTCCACAAATTAGGAGACACAGAGAGAGGCAAGGAGCAGATTCTCCTCACAGTCCTCAGGAGGAGCCGACCCTGCAGACCCTTGGGTCTTGGACTTCTGTCCTCCATAACTACGATTGGATGAATTTCTTAAGCCACCCTACATGTGACACTTTGTCATGGCGGCCCTAACAAATCAGTCCGGGTGTCACTAGTTCCCTGCTGCATGCACTTTCATTCTCTCTCTTTCTTGTGTATGAACACCATAAATACAGAAGAGTGTTGTTATGTAAAGTAGAAATATAAATAAAACAACAGTAGTACTATTTCTCCCCCAGATTTCTACCTGAAAGCCATGGTATCTTCTGTTTGTCATTCCTAATCCTCTCCTCGGTCTATGCTCCAGTACCTCTGAGATCAAAACCCATGGACTCTTACCCTCTGGCTTTCACTTGGGTTTAGCTGATGGAAAGCAGCTTTGAAGGGGGAGGGAGAGAAAGGAAAGCCATGTGGATGTGTTACTGCCCCGGTTCCTCCTCTTCCTCTGGCTGAAGATCGTACTTCCTGTTGGGCCCACAGGTGGCCCTTTCCACATGAGATAGCTCTCTTTGTGACCTGTCCCTCCCCTTGGCCCTGCAGGTCAGGGTGCTGTTCTAACATCTGTGGTTTCCCCACACATTGCACCCTCCTCCAAGGCTCCTCCCTTCAGTGAGCTTTCTGTTTCCTGATGGGAACAAAAGCCCAGCATGTGAAATGTAAAACTGGGAGCTGCCCAGTTTAAGGTAAGAGGTGTGGTCTGGGGCTCAGTTTCCTGACCTTTCACACCAAATACCTTTGAGACTGTTCTTGTGTTCTAGATCCTTTGAGCCTATAGTTATAACCTCAAGGGCCCAAAGGGCCAATCAGGTAAGGTAAATGAGTGGAGTGGGGTGGGGCGGAGGAGGGCTTTGGGCATGTGGAGAATAAGTTGCAGTGGAAGGGCCACAGCTACCCGGCTCCAGCTGACCTTTTGACACTTGGGGATGTGAACCCAATATTATTAACACAGGTTTTTTTATAAAGGAAAAGGCAGAAATCAAGATTTTTATCTGGATACCTTTGGTTATTTAATATTATCAACTAGTTAAAAAAGTGTAAGGCTGGGTATAGTGGCCCACACTAGTAATGCACACTCTGGGAGGCTGAGGCAGGTGGATCACCTGTGTTCAAGAGTTCAAGACCAGTCTGAGCACAGTGAGACCCTACCTTTTCTAAAAATAGAAAAACTAGCCAGACGTTGTGGCAGGTGCCCGTGGTCCCACCTACTCGGGAGGCTGAGGCAAGAGGATCGCCTGAACCCAAGAGTTTGAGGTTTCTGTGAGCTAGGACACCATGGTACTCCACCAAGGGCAATAATGTGAGGCTCTGTCTCTAAATAAATAAATACAAATATTGTAAAAAATGCTTATCATTACTATTTAAATGTATTAAAGTCAAGAAAAACAGAGAAACACTGAGACCATGTCATAGACCAGACCAGAGAAGGCTAAGGAGCCATGATGTCTAAACACAACTCGGTGCTCTACTGTGAATCACCCTGCAGAGGAAGGACCGCAGTGAAAAAACCGGCACGATCTGGATAAAGTTTGTAGTACAGTGAATAGTATTATACCAATGTTGTTTCTTATTGTTAAAAGTACCATGGTTATGTAAGATGTTAACATTATAAGATGCTGAGATAAAAGGAAATTTATGATGGCTCATGCCTGTAATCCCAGCAGTCTGGGATGCCATGGCAGGTTGACTGCCTGAGCTGAAGAGTTTGAGACCAGCCTGAGCAAGAGCGAGACCCTATCTCTATTAAAAATAGAAAAGCTAGCCGGGTATTCTAGCTGGCACCAGTAGTCCCAGCTGCTCAGGAGGCTGAGGTAAGAGGATTGCTCAAACTCAGGAGGTTAAGGTTGCTGTGAGCTATGACACTATGGCATTTTAACCCAGGGTGAGAGAGAGACTCTGTCTCAAAAAAAAAATAAATAAATAAACAAACATATAAATAAATAAATAATTTGAAAACACAGCAGGCCATGCAAAATGGTTCTGCAGTTTGGATTTGGGCTATAGGCCTCAAATCTGTGACCTCTGCCTCCGCTCAGTCCTTGTGTCCTTCTAGATTGGCAGGAGGTGCCTGGACCACATGACCTTAGACCCTCTAGAGCACTGGTTCTCAATCTTCCTAATTCCACAATGTATTTTCATTGTTACAAAGGGGTCGTGACCCACAGGTTGAGAACCGCTGCTAATTGTAGTGGAATAATACGCCTAGGTTTTTACAAAATTAAAAGTTCATATAAAGAGAAAATGTCCCTGCCATTTCTATGATTCACTTTTTATATATATATATATATTTCAAGATATTTATCAGGGTATGATTCACTTTTGAAGACTTTTTTTTTTACTAGATTGTTCTTTCCTTCAAGATGCATGAAATAAATTCCTCTCAATTTAGCTCCATACAAATGCAAACAATATAACTTAATCATATGTACCCTCATATTAATCCAAAATGAAAAGAAAAAGAATAAGCTCCAGAAAAGAATCTATATTGCTCTTGAAAAACACATGCCCCTTATCATGCTGGTTAAAGGGCAGAGTAACAGAGTGGTTCCAAGGTGACCAGACGTCCTGCTTTTGGCAGGACAGTCCCAATTTTTAACAATTTGTCCCATGTCCCACAGCATTTTTTAAAAGTCCCAATTTTTGGAAAGAATGCTCAACAAGCTAGGGAATGGCAGGAGAACGGAAAGGGAATATATAGTTTTCAGCTACCATGTGGCTATTTCGCCAGGATATGAGTTTTATATTATTTTTGTTAATTTTATAATGTTAAACTTTAATAACAAATAATTGTGGAGAACTGATTATGGAGAACTGCTTATCAAAGTTCTCATTGTTGATCAGTTGTTTGACCACCATTGTTTGGACTTAATGAACAATGGCATTTTTTGGCACTGGCAACCACGAAAACATTCTGTAACTGTCTCTCAGACGATACACATCGTACTGTGTGCTAGTGCTAGTTAAACAAGTGATGTCAACAAATTAGCCTTTCAGATAATTTAGGTAAGTAACTTGTTTATTTATTTCATGAATTTAGCAGACAGTACTCATATTATTTATATTTTATAGTGGCAGCAAATGTCTAGTGTCGGTCTTGAAAGTGACACAACTTATGAGGTATCATTATTAAAAAAATATATTGATAAGGAAAAGGTTAAATCTTGGGCATCAGCAAAAATCACAATAAGAGAACAAATATAGAAATATTTTATCATTTTGAAAGAAACTATGTTCCATACAATAATGCACTAAAAATTGTGGGATACGTGCTGTCCTTAACAGGAACTAATGCTGCAACTGAACGCATTTTTTCTATGGTAAATAAAGTGTGAACATCAGAAAAATCACAATTAAGTGTTGAGACTTTGAAAGCCATTTTATGTGTGAAATATAATTTAACAAATTCTTGTGAAAATTTTCATGCCCTTTTAAACAATGACAGCAATCTATTAAAAAAATTCACTCAAGTAAGAAATATGCCAAAGAATAAAATAATACTATACGTAATTTCTTAATGTATTATATTTGTAAATTGTACTTATATTGAAATTAAAAAAATATATTACAATACTATTTTTGTGTCCTATGACAATTTTTGTTGCTCCATAGAGACCAAATTTTTAATTAAGAAACACACCCTACTCCCCGCTGCCAGTCAATGGTGTCCCGCTTTACCAATGTTAAAATCTGGTTACCTTATACTTGGGGTAGGCTCACTCCCTTGCTTGGTAACAGACAACTCTGAAATCTCCTTGGCTAAATATACAAAGTTGATCACTCACTTATCCAAAGTCTTCTATGGGTCAGGTGACTCTCCAGAATAGCTATTTCCTTTGTGATCCCAGCTGCCTGGATGTGGTGGGGCCCTGAGTCAGCACATCTGACTCACAGAGATGGCGCAGGGCTTGTGTGGCCTCTGTCCAGAATTTTTTGCTCAGAATTCACTGGCCAAAGGTCATCTCATACCCTGCCCAACTCCCAAGAGGGCTGAGAGATATGATTTTCCATGTGCTCAGGAAGAAGTGGAGATCAAGAATGGTGAGCAGTAACCTCACTCTCTGCAGGCCTTTTCTTTTCTTTCTTTCTTTTTTTTTTAGAGACAGAGTCTCACTTTGATACTTTCAGTAGAGTGCTGTGGAGTCACAGCTCATAGCAACCTCCAGCTCTTGGGCTTAGGTGATTCTCTTGCCTCAGCCTCCTGAGTAGCTGGGACTACAGGCACCCCCCACAATGCCCGGCTATTTTTTTGTTGCAGTTTGGCTGGGGCCGGGTTCGAACCTGCCACCCTTGGTATATGGGGTCAGTGCCCTACCCACTGAGCCACAGGTGCCACCCTCTGTCAGCCTTTTTAATCCATTATCTGGACACTCTGAAAGATCTTATAGTTCTCTTTTCACCTTTGACTACAGGAATCTCAGAGCAACTAATTGTAGAATGAGTTTTTCCTAAATATCCTGTAGATACTTTTCCTTCTCTCATCCCATATGAGGTCATTTTCTTTCTTATTTTAATGGGCTTTTATTGGTATACTTTTTATTGCTTGAAGCTACTTCAGTTTCATTGGGGATGTAAATGAACTAATTAATGGAAATAAATAGGAAAAATCTTTAAATATACAAGGATTTGCTTTGCAGCTGTGACTAAGGCTTCCCCTGGCCACTTCAGTCTGAAGAGAGGCAGAGGCAGTCGGCCTGCAGAGTGACACGGCTACAACCCAGTCCTGACTTGTCAGGAGCCTGGGCCTTTTGTACCTTTCCCCACTGTGTTAGTCAGGGTTCTCCAGAAGAAACAGAATCAATGGGATATGTATAGGGGAAAAGAAAGATGACTTTACAGAATTGGCTCATGTAGTCATGAAGACTGCAAAATCCAAAGTCTGTAGATCAAGTCCAAAGGCAGAAAGGAAGAGCCTACCAAAGAGCTGACCTCTCAGTTCACGCCCAAAGGCTGCCTGCTGGCTGAGCTTCCCCTTGCTCAAGGAGGTCAGATTAGCAGCCAGTAACAACACAGCTGGGAGATAAGCAGCCTCTGTGAGATATCCAAGCAAGCCCTGTTGGTATTGTTCCATTCAGGTCCTCAACTGATTAGATGAGGCCCACCCACATGGGGAGAAATCTGCTTTACACAAAGTCCACTGACACAAATGTTAATCTCATCCCTAAACCCCCTCAATGAAACATCTAGAATGTTTGATCAAATTTCTGGGTACCATGGCCCCGTCAGGTTGAAACATAAAATTAACCCTTCCTGGCTCCTTTCCTCCTAGTCCAGCCCTGCCATGGCTCTTGTGAGCCCACTGCTACAGCCTTGCCTCCCCGTGGGTCGCAGTGCCTGGTGAGAGGCATTGTTGCACCCCTACCTGGTTTGGGCCTCACACTGGTCCATCTTTGCACAAGTCTCCGCTTTCATTATAATTCTTTCCCCAGGTTCATAAGGATGATGGCCCCATTCTGACAATTTTCTCATGACCCTGTCTTTGTGAGAATGACTAAGATAAACATCTCCAGAGGCTTTTTGTCACCCAGTGATAAGCATTGCTGAGGACATTTCAATAGCCTTATTTATTATGGCCAGGAGCTGCCTTTCAGTGGCTACCATTTCTGAGTCTCGAGCCTGTTCTAGGTCAAGGTGGCTTCTTTGAGGACATCGTATTCTGGAGGCTTTGTTTTCCTCTCACCCTGAGTCCACTGTCAGTCCTAATGAATTCTCCCAGTAGACTGTTAAGTAGGTATAGAGATGGAGGAGAAAGGGTGGATGCAACCAAGTGGCGAATGTTACTGGCAGAAGAATAAAGGTTTTATTACTATAATAAATGCAGCTAGTAGTGATTGAATGCATATGATGTGGCGGGAGCTCTTCCTATGTTAGTTCATTCTTCATGACAATCTGTGACATTTACAGTATAACCTGCTTTGTAGATAGGAAAACAAAGTCTCAGAAAAGCAAATGCACTTCTAGCTGAGCAGCGGACATGTGGCCCCAGCCCAGCTGGGCAGTGAGCAGTCATCTGTGGCGTGTCTGCCAGGCTTCTCTTGCCTCCCTGTTTTCCAATTTCTCAGGCAGAGAGTAGTCAAGCTTCTTCCAAAACTCCAACTTGATGACAATTGTTCATGAATGGATCTACTCTGTATATAATAATAATATTCCATGAGGGCCCATTTTTTGGTAAGTTGTCAAGGAATCAAATTCCTTAAGATCTCCAGTTTAAGGGGATTAAAAAGAAACTTGTTCTAAGGAAGGCGTGTTATTATAAATAGCTGATGTAGGAAGTAAATGAACTTATCTTCAGAGATAATCCTTTCAAGCTTGAAGGAAAACCTACCTCGATTTTCTTAATCAGTACCGTCTCCGGAACTACTGCCCTGACAGAGACAAGGATGTAGGATAAATGAGGTGTCCTCTTCCCGAGGCTGCAGCTCAGATTTTCATCTTGCTAGCACCTGCAAAGCACTCTCAAGCTCAGCAGGAAAATATTCCAGTTAACTTTTTCCACCCTTCCTGAACCTTATCAGATTTTCATGCTGCAGAGAACAGCAAACATGTTGGAGAGACAGGTTTAAATGAAAAGTCCCCATGGGTGAGGGGAATGAGTGATCACCACCAGCATTTTTTCCCCCTACTGAACAGAAATAAATAGTTTAGAAATTCACGGGTAACTATTGTGTCATAATGGAAACGTCCTATTTGATTTGTGCTTAGTCCGAGGATGAATGAATCTCCCATTATTACCCATTGACTTAACATTATTTAACTCTATCATTTAAAGGGTTTATCCTTCTTTTTCATGAGAAAAAGAACAGGGACAGAAAGAGATAACACTCTGGTACTACTTTATATAAAATAATTTCACAAGCTCTTTTGATAACATCTAGGAATTGGTAAAATCAAGATAGTTTTAGTGCCTATTATTTGTAGTAACCAAGAACCTGGTGAACAGTATAAGAGCAAAATTAACCCCAAACTTGAAAAAAATATTGTGGATTTCAAATATAAAGTTTCTTTTCAAAGAATAGGGTCTCTGTGCTCTCCGAATGGATAAAATTTTTTGACAGAGTCTCACTTTGTGGCCCTTGGTAGAGTGAAGTGGAGTCATAGCTCACAGCAACCTCAAACTCTTAGGCCCAAGCGATTTTCTTGCTTTAGCGTCCAGAGTAGCTGGGACTACAGGCACCTGCCGCAACACCCAGCTATTTTTTTTTTAGAGGTCGGATCTCGCTCTGGCTCAGGATGGTCTGGAACCAGGCAATCCACCCACCTTGGCCTCCCACAGTGCTAGAATTACAGGTGTGAGCCACCGTGCCTGGGCCTCTTCTTTATTTTCTAATTGGATAGCATTTAAAATAAAATTTATATGGATACACAGTTGAATTAGTCAAGTAATCCTACAGGATTTATTGAAATGCTAGTTTCTTCCCTCAACTTCGGGGAAGTTAGTTATGTTGCTGGATGCTTACCGATGACAAAGCAGAGTGAATTGAATCCTGGTTTGCTTTCATTTTCTCTGATGTAAACAAGCCTTTATCAAGCAACAGGAAGGAGCCATGATATTGAAATATAGGTTAAGATGTGGCTTTAGATGAATTCAAATGTTGACAACTTACCCACTTATATCTACGGATGTTGAACTAACTTTCTTTTTTAGGTAAAGTCCCTCTCATAATTGTGTCCTGTCCATACACCAAACCCCCCTCCCCCTCCCTCCTCTCCTCTCCCTGCTCCTTCGTTCCCCCACCCTCCACCTTGAATTGACTTGAGTTTTCTCTTATGAGGGTATGAATTAGATCATTGACTGGCTTCAGGTTAGGATTGAGAACATTGGGTTCCTACTTCTCCATTCTCATGATACTTTACTAAGAAGAGTATGTTCCAACTCTATCCAGGTTAATATAAAAGATGTAGAGTCTCCATCTTTTGTTATGACTGAAGAGTATTCCACGGTGTACATATGCCATAGTTCATTCACCCACGAAGTAGCTTTTATGCTCATTTTAGAATTCTTTGATATTCCAAGGCATTAGTGAAGCCCTGAGAATGACAAAGTGTATAAGGAGGGTAAATGTCCTAATTTATTAAAAACAGAAAATGCCTTGTTAAATTCTAAAGTGATTTCCCAAAAATAAAACAAAATAAGATTCATAGCATTTAGAAGCAGATGGAGTGGTCCCTAAAAGGTGATGTGATTTTTCTTTCTGTCAGTTCCCAGGATAGCCATGATAGTAGCAGGGAATCCAGTGGATAATATTGTTCCTTTCCTCTTTTCTGTTCAAAACTTCAGCTGCTAACATCCGTTTGGCTTTACCCAAGGACATCTCAAGAAACCTCTTTCTTCTGCTCAATAAATTTGGGAACGCTTGCTGCGCTGATGATGTAACTAGGTTTCAGAAGCCATTTGGAAACCATTAGACTATCTTTGTGAACAATGTGGAGAGAGGATGAGTGACAGTATGGGGCAGTGGTCCTGTGGTGGTTTGAGTGGTGATATTTCTTCCCTCCCCCGCTCAAAGTAAGGCTCAAAAGGTTACTGTAGGGAAACGTCGGTCATCAGCCCAATTGAACGAATTACAACTGCTGAAAATTCAGACATTAGAGAGGAAACAGGAGATGGTTTTGCAAGAGTGTTGTTGGCACCCCCTCAAATAATATCAAGTTGGCAACTTCTTGGTTATAGTTCCTGAGGATAATATCCCTAGAGTAAATATTTTTAAAGCCCAGAATGAGCTTTGCAAAGCATGAGAAAAGCAAAACAAAGGACTGTTTCATATTT
Source organism: Galago senegalensis (assembly GCA_963575145.1). Taxonomy (NCBI): domain Eukaryota; kingdom Metazoa; phylum Chordata; class Mammalia; order Primates; family Galagidae; genus Galago; species Galago senegalensis. The sequence goes on along the minus strand of CAUYTI010093099.1, from coordinate 11,794 downwards.
AAGATTTAAATCTCTGTTCTTGGACCTGTGCCTAGTTCTATCAAGACAGTGATATCCATCCAACAAATCCCATCAAGCAATTCTGCAGTGAATGCACAGAAATGCCCATTCTCCCAATGGGTTATTGCAAAACTCATTTATTCTTATATTTCTCTTTGAAAACCTCAAAATTTTAAATGCTTTTTGGTGTCACCTCAGAAAACTCATTTTCACTACGAATAAAAAGATGATTTTGTCTTAGTGTAGTATTTTTATAAATGTCAAAGAAAGCCCCACACACTTTGACTTGGCCAGGACAATTGATGAAAAAAATTGGTATCAGAGCAAAATTTCTCATCTCCTTTCCTTCTGTGATTTTCTTTAACTTCTTTTTTTGATAAAAATTTTCCTTAAGGAAAATTTGTATCTGTATTTTATAATGTGTATTTGTGTCTAACAATTTAACACTGTTGTCTGAAATACTTTTTCACTGTGATATTCTGTGGATTCATGAATCTTGCATTTATGCTCTATTTGAAAGGCAGAAGTGGGGGCTCGGTGCGCTGGTTGGGTGTTACTCTGTTCAGTGGTGCAGATTTAGTAAATCCTGCCAGGTTGAGGGTTAGCTTTATTTGGCTTTGTGCTCCCCCAAACTCTTGAGAGTAAACGAAATCATTTTCTCTCTCTGGTACTGTGTTAGCTCTGTGCCTTGAATGGAAATTAAATGCAAATGCTTTCACTACTTGAGTCCCTTGTTAATTTATCACATGCTTAAACACAGCAACATATTGGAAAACCTTGTTATTTTGTAATCTTCAGATTCTTTGCACAATGATATTAAGAACAGAATAATGAGTAAAGATAAGCCAACGAGAAGCACATGTCTGCAGTGCAGCTGGCCGCAGGCCCACGGCCGCCAGTCTGTAGGATCTGGGGGGATTGCTGGAGTCAGCTCTCACTCCAACTTCATGACAGAGCAAAAAGGAAGGAAAAATAAGTGAGCAAAGCGCCACAGTCAAGCTTTAATTGTGCTCTCAAATAGTTTATTCTCTCTTTAAAAGTGTACGTTTTGATAAAGCTCCTACCATGCACATTTTTAGTTAAAAGTTAATAAAAAATAATAAGAAGAAATAATACAGAGTTCCAGCTTCCAGGAAAGGGAAAGTGAAAGAAGTGTTATGGAGGGCGTAGCATAAGCTCTTGCACCAGAGGGGACCCTGTAAACACTGGTGGGCTTGACTGATGGTGCCTGAAGGGCTGTGAAGGTGGTTCCATTGCTGTCTTGATATACAGGGAGTAGAAATGCCACTCGCACCTGGATGCTGGGATCTTCCAAGGAGCTGAACTCATGGGTGGGAACACACACTCAGGGACGTTTATACACACATGAAGAGTGAGATAAAAAATGGGGTTAGAGGTTCTTCTTGGTCTCTCTTTTTAGCATATCTTTTATCCAAATTTGGAGCTCTGACTACAGATTTCATTTTAAAACTTGCCTTACAATAAACAAACATCACTTGACATGCATTCAGACATTTTACACGTGATTTCACCCTAAACTGGCGGTCCGTAACATCTGAGGTCTGATAATTAAGTTCATAAACTCATCCGAGGAAAGTGCTACATATCTCATTGCTGAACATCACTCTGGTCACCTTACACGTCCTTCTCTTGCTCATCTGGTGACCATAGTGATGGATAATCAGCAATGAGATATGTAGCATTTTTTTCTAGGATGAGTTCATGAACTTAATTGTCAGGCCTCGTATGAGGTCAGCACTGATGTCCATTTCAGAAAAAGAGTTCCAGAATTCCTCTGAAGGATGGAGTAGGTGTCGGCATCTGTGACTGTCTTCCCACGGGGAGCGCCTTGCAGGTGACCTTGGAGTGCCTTGCAGGTGACCTTGGTGATCCTGAGCGGTGAGGTGTGTAGCACTTTCCCAGGATGAGTTTGTGAATGTAGTTGTGTGACCATTGTTCTGAACGGTTCCCGTATCTCAGCAATTTGTTTCAAAAATACCTAATGTTGTTTTCAGCAGAATTTTTTAACCTCTACAGAATATTGATGAGCTTGATTACATGCTAAATATGAGAGACATTTTAATTTTTTTTTATTAAATCATAAACACATAGATCATGTATGCATTCATGCATTTATGGGGTACAATGTGCTGATTTCATATAGAATTAGGAATGCTTACATCACACTGGTTAATATATACCTCATCTCATTTACTTAGTTGTTGTGTTAAGACATTTATACTCTATACTCGGGGTCCTCAAACTTTTTAAACAGGGGGCCAGTTCACTCTCCCTCAGACTGTTGGAGGGCTGGACTTCAGCCAGACAAGTTGGCTGCTAAGCAGGTTAGGTAGCAGTGGCAAAAACACCGGGCGGGCCAGATAAATGTCCTCGGCAGGTCGCATGTGGCCTGTGGGCCGTAGTTTGAGGATGCCTACATAGATCCCACATGTACCCTTTCATTATGCACCAATGGTGTGATCCCACCATTCACCCTCCCTTAATCTAACCCCCCCTTCCTATTCCCCCTCCTCCCCCCTTCATCTTGGGCCACAGCTGTAGTCTATTCGTCATATGAAAGTGGCAGTGATTGTAAATTGGTTTCATAATAGTACTGAGTACATGGAATATTTTTTCTTCCATTCTTGAGATACTTTACTGAAAAGGATATGTTCCAGCTCCATCCATGTAAATGTAATGGCATTTACTGACCCGATCATCTGTTTTTTTAAAGTGTTGACCTTCTGGCGCACGGCCTGCAGATATATGAAAAAATGCTCACCGTCCTTAATCATCAGAGAAATGCAAATCAAAACTACTTTGAGATATCACCTAACTCCAGTAAGATTAGCCCATATCACAAAATCCCAAAACCAGAGATGCTGGCACAGATGTGGAGAAAAGGGAACACTGCTACACTGCTGGTGGGAATGTAAACTAATATGTTCCTTTTGGAAAGATATCTGGAGAACACTTAGAGAACTAAAAATAGACCTGCCCTTTGACCCTGCAATTCCTTTATTAGGTATATTCCCAGACGACCAAAAATCACATTACAACAAAGATATTTGTATCAGAATGTTTATTGCAGCCCAATTCATAATTGCCAGGTCATGGAAGAAGCCCAAGTGCCCATTGATCCATGATGGATCAACAAACTGTGGTATATGTACACCATGGAATACTATGCAGCCATAAAGAAAGATGGAGACTTTGCATCCTTCATGTTCACATGGATGGAGCTAGAAAATGTTCTTCTTAGCAAAGTATCACAAGAATGGAAGAAAAAGTATCCAATGTACACACCCCTATTATGAAACTAATTTATACCTTTTACATGTAAGCTATAACCTAATAACAGTCTAAGAATATGGGGAGGGAGGAGGGAGAGGGGAGGAAGGAATGGGTGGAGGGAGGGAGATTGGAGGGATCACTTCTGTGGTTTATCTTACAAGGGTACAAGTGAATCTTTCTAAGAGTAGAATATGAACATTTTAACACAATAACTAAGAAAATGACATGAAGGCTGTGTTAACCAGTTTGATGGAAGTGTTTCGGACTGTGTGTGAAAACACCACACTGTACCCCAGAAGTGCATTAATGTACATAGTTACCATTCAATAAAAAAAAAAAGTGTTGACCTTCCATGATGCCTTCCTCTGATGCTTAAAATTTAGTTTAAAATATGGATCAGCAAGCAAAGCATGAATAATCACAAGGCAGGTTTCTTAAAGTGTGTTTTCCACTAAAATTCCTTTTAAAAATACCATATTTGCTTATACATCCCCCATACCATGTTATCTTCCTGTTAACCAATCGTCTCCCAATCTCATTTCTTCCCTCCCTCCCTCCCTCCCTCCCTTCCTTCCTTCCTTCCTTCCTTCCTTCTTTCTTTCCTTCCTCATAGAGATGCCAAAGAGCAGGATATGTGAGAATGGAGCCTGGGGAGGGGGTGGTTAGCTGCAGTTATAAATTTGAAAGTCAATTGTGAATTAACATGTTTATTGTCAAGAGATTCAATAAAATCACTTAAAGAGTGAGTGTAAGTAAAGAAAAGAAATGGTCGAGGACAAAACAGAGAACCTCTAACCTCTAACCTTTAAAGGTCAGGAAGAGAAAGAAGAAAAACAGTATTTATGTATGTTAATAGAACTTTATTTTAAAGAGACACCCATCTCTGTTGACCTATTATTTATTTTGGAGTTGGCATAGCACAGGGTTATTATCTGTCTTTAGAACTTTAAAAAAGTTCCTGTTTTAAGTCTGGAGTGAGTGTCTGATGGAAGTTGGCCCAGTATTGTTTACGTGATTGTGTTAGTGTTAGTCGTGAGGCCAGCTCTTAATTAATGGACCTTCCCAAGGCTGAGTCAAGTAAGGTACATTACCAAATACCAGAACCACCAAGACGTCAGTACATCTCAGGGGGAAAACGCAAAATGCAGTTTGGGAATGAGACACAAGCTTGCTGGAGATCTCACCAAATTGGAAAGGTTAAGACGGGCAGGAGTCAAGACAGACAAAGGCAAAACCAGAGGGTCAAAATCAAGCTCTGTGAGATGAGGCTGGTAGGTTGAAGCTTGTCCAAGAACCAGTCTCCTCTCCTAAATACTTTCTGGCATATTCTTAAGCTATGCTTGAAACAGCCAAACCTCATTAGACAAAACCTACTATCCCCAACCCCCTGTTTTTGGTATTTATAATGATGAAATGCACAATTTCTCCCAAATGTTCTTGCTTTCAATCCTGCTGGTTCTTTCTGCTTCTAAGAGTCAGACTCAGATTCAGATTTAATCAGCATGACTGAGAGTCAGCTGTTCATCAGGCCCCAGCCTGGTCAACTGCACCTAACACCGGCTCCTCCAGGGATTAAATTATCATCTCGGGAAAGGCAGAAGCTCCTCTGAATAGCTTCTACCACTGCATTTTAGAAGTCATGTGTAAATTTCCTAAATCCTCTTTTGTGCAATATTTGCTTAACAGTTCGTCTCATCCAAAATATTTGAAAAGTTAGTCCTGTGTGATTTAAATGTGGTGTTGGGGCATCTTCACAGCGAATTTCCTTTTCCATGCAGAGGACACACCTGGCAGAACAGAACACATCACTGTGCCAAGGTAAGAATAAACAGCAAACTGTAAAGCAGCAAATAGGAAACATGGCCATAAAATGAAAGTGCTTTAGCAATGCAGCCAAGCACTGCTTTTGTGGAGAAGCCTAGGTCTGACCTTAGACGCGGCCAAGTGGGTCTTTGGTTATGTTACGCAGGGATTGTTTCTGGGAATATGTTTTCCTTCTGGGGTTATCTGGGTCTGTGAGACCCTCATATGAAGTAATGGGATTAGAAAATTAGTTTCAAAATTTTAACAACCTAAAGATGATCTTACACATAGTCATCTGGGAAAGAGCTACACCAGCTCAATAAAACTCTCTCTCTTTGCCCTTAGCTTCATTTACGAAGTGTTTCATAACTTCATTTCTCACTGCCTTGTCTGACCCAGAAACTTCAATGTGTTTAACTAGTCTTAGGCGTCATCCCCTTTCCACTGGGATTCTGGTTATTTTATCCTGAACAAAGGCTATTTCTTCAAACCAAAAGAGGTGAGTAAATTAATAATCACCCCCTAGAATGATAACAGACTCCCTGTCATTCCCCGTTTGGAGTGGGCCTTGACCTCTGGAGAGATAGGATGGGCCAGGAGGGCAGGCAGCCTGGCTTCTCTCTACACAGATGCCAAGAAACAGGGTCTCTCCTGTGTCCCAGTCCCATTCTAGGGTTTTCCAGGACCCTTCCTGTCAGTGATGTGGCTGTGTACATCAGATGAGCCACTGTCACAGGCAACGGCATGACTTATGACTTGTAGCAGAACAACAAAGGTCCACAGAACTCAGAAGCTCCAACTACGTGAGCTTAAAGTTAAGTCTTTTAACTATAAGTCAAAATCTTTTCCTGTGGGACAACATTCTGTAGTAGAAACTTCTCTTAGAAGACTTCCAAGATTAGCAGTTTAACATTTTGGATACTTATGAGAATCAGCTGGGGAAGTTTATAAAATCAGCATTTTTTTTTTAAAGCTCCCTAGGTGATTCCGGCATGCAGCCAAAGATATTCACAACTGCTGTGGGTCTTCTCCTAAGTTCCAGCTATCAAGGCTAAGGATAATTCTGCTTCACATCTAAATCTTTTTTTTTTTTTTTAAACAGAGTTTCACTTTGTCACCCTTAGTAGAGTGCCATGGCATCATAGCTCATAGCAACCTTAAACTCCCAGGCTCAAGAGATCCTCTTGCCTCAGCCTCTCAAGTAACTAGGACTACAGGCACCTGCCACAATGCCTGGCTAGTTTTTCTATTTTTAGTAGAGATGGGGTCTTGCTTTTGCTCAGGCTGGTCTCAAACTCCTGAGCTCAAGTGATCCGTCTGCCTTGGCCTCCCTGAGTGCTGTGATTACAGGTGTGAGCCTCTACCATCTAGAGTGCTAAAGCCAGCTCCCCTACACTCTCACTTTCTTTACAGAATACTCTTGATCTTTCTTTACCAGAATCTATGTCATTCTCACTGGATCTCTGCAAATGCAGGGACAATATAGTTGAAAGATATTGTCAGTCTCCTGCCTTCTCTACAAAGTGGCACCTGTAATTTCAATGTTCTTCTATGAAAAAAGATTCACCCACTCTAGAGATTCTGCCATCTGGGATGACATATCTGTTCCTTCTCATCATCGACTTTCCTATATGGCTAGTTTCTCATGTTAAAATGGGGACAATTATTTCTCCATCATTCTTTCCAAAAGAGATCCTACTTTTACCTTGGCTATATTAGCTAGCACATCTTGCTTCAAAGTACAGAAAGGTCAACATTTATCTGTTATTCTTAACGTATGCAAATGATAGGATGATTTTTGTTTTTTATAATTGATCTCATCTTGCATGATAGCCTCTGTTTCCCTGATAGCGGGAAAGATAACCGCAAAACAAAAAACAAAAACAAAAAAGGGCCCAAACTGTGAGTTTATCCTTTTGAAATATTCAGTCTTTTTAAACTTTAAAACGTATCTTCAGGGTTGTTTCAAATTCGTGATTTGGGTAAATGCCCCTTCAAGTCAAAGTAATACTCCTTATCAGGGCAATTCCTTTTCTTTCTTAGGAGGAGCTTTTTCTTATTATCTTTCTCAAAAGAATACTGGCATATGGGAAGGTGCTAACAGACCCTCTGGCACCAGGCTGGGGCTCCTGGTCTGAACTTTCCCTGCACCGTTGCTGGTTTGAGTGCCATGTGGCTGAGATGACCTTATCCCTGGGCATTGGTGTTGGCTGGGGTGTAGCTAATCCTGCCCAACTCTTCTGGGAGTATGTCCTAGTTTTCACATAAATCAGTGGCACCTACCACAGATTCCTTGCATTTAGTGGCCTTTCATCCCACCCCAGGCCCACTTCTGGTTCCCTGGTTCTCTAAGCACCTATGTGTACTCTGGGGGATCAGAAACGGGCAGCCCTGAGTGGTTACTCTCTGCTGTTCTAGTGTACAGGGTACTCTGTCTAGGCTTTCCTCTGGCTGAAGAGCTAGTTACCCTCCTCAGCCCCTTTTCTATCTCTTGTCCACAAGATCTCCACGGAGACTCCCAAACACAAGGTACAACACAGGTCACTTTGCCACTAACTCTCCCTTCGAATTGTCTATGATTTCTATGGGGGTTCAGGCTCCTGCATCTTCCTTCGTTCACCTGTGTATTTCTCTAACGATGGGCTTCTGCGCCTATACACGGTAACGAGACTGCTCCTCATAAGGCCACACATACTCTTCTAATGACCAAACTCGGCAGTATTTTTAGTATTTCCTTAGTAAACCTCTCTACTTCACTTGACACTCTGGTCCCTTTATTTTTTAAACACTGTGCTTTCCTGGTTCCACTCAGAACTTTTTGCCTATTTCCTATATTGTTTCCTCTTCAGTGCTGGTATTTATGGGAATTCGAACCTTGAATTGTTTCTACTCTTACTAGGGCCAAGTTCAGGAAGTGTGGACATTATCCTTGAGTGACTGCTGTTATTGTTATGTTAAACTACTTTCTTTCTACTTCTGCTGGGAAAAAAGAAATCTATATTTCCAGCTCAAAACATTTCTCCCAGCTTTAGACTCAAGTATCAAACTACTGGATAATTCCAAGTCCCTCAGACTCAACATGTATAAATTGAACTCATTATCCTTCCCTGCTTTTTCAGGATGTACTAAATTTTCAATCTCAATCCAGCCAGCAGAGTAGAGAATGTTGCAGTCATCTTTGGCTCACTTAATTTTTTTATTCCATATTTATGGGTCACCAAAGCCTAATAAGTTTTATCCTGTTTTACAGGGTGTCCTAGAAGTCACCCCCAAAGTTGCCATACATAGGGAAAATGGAAAATTGTAGCTAAATATACCTTTACTTACAAAATATTCATTACAAAATTTTACAAAATATTTACAAAATGTTCTCTACATGTTGGCCACCTCTTTGTAAAATGAGGTGTTGCCTCCCAAGGAGAGTAGTTTCAAGGTGGCTGTAGGAGGTATGTTTTTGCACTTACTAGTCACATCTTATAAAGTGAAAGCAGTGCAATCTCTATCCAAATGCCAACGTTATTCTCAACAGAAATAGAAAAACAATCCTGAAATTCATGTAGAACCCCAAAAGGCTAGAATAGCCAAAGAAAGCCTTAGCAAAAAGAAGAGTCTGAAGGCATCATACTACCTGACTTCAAAATGTATTACAAAGCTATGATAACCAAAACAGCCTGGTATTTGTATAAATATAGACACATAGATCCATGGAACAAGATAGAGAACCCAGAAATAAAGCCACATATCTATAGGCAACTGATCTTTGACAAAGCTGACTAGAACTTACATTAGGGAAAGGACACCCCCTTTTAAAAAAGGAAAAATTAAATAGCCACATGCAGAAGAATGAAACTAGACCCTTATCACTTAACACATACAAAAATCAATTCAGCACAGATTAAAGACTTGAACATAAGACTCCAAACTGTAAAAGTATTAGAAGAAAACCTAGGGAAAAGTCTCCTGGATGTTGTTCTAAGCAATAAGTTTTTAACCAAGGCCTCAAAAGCCCAGGCAACAAAAAACTGATGGTCAAAACAGAACTTAAACTCAAAAGCTTCTGCATAGCAAAAGAAATAATCAGCACAATGAAGAGGCAACCTGCTGAATGTGAAAAAATATTTGCAAACTATTCCTCTGACATCCAGAAAATACGTGTACAAGGAACTCAAACAACTCAATGAGAAAAACCCAAGTAACCCCATTAAAAAGTGATCAAAGAACATGAATAGGCTTTTCATAAGACATACAAATGGCCCAAAGGTCTAGGAACAAATGCTGAACATCACCAATCATCAGAGAAATGCAAATCAAAACCACCAGGAGATTCATCTTATACCAGTCAGAATGACTATTATTAAAAAGACAAAAACTAACGCAAGTGACAAGGATGTAGAGAAAAGGGAATTCTTACTCATTGTTGGTGGGAATGCCAACTAGGATAGACACTATGGAAAACATCATAGAACTTCCTATAAAAACTACCAACAAAATTACCTTTTTATCCAGGAATTCTACTACTGGGTATCTACCCAAAGGAAAATAAATCCATATATCAAATAAATAATTACATGTTTATTGCAGCACTATTCACAATATTCAACATATACAATCAACTTAAATGTTGATCAGCAGAGAATGGATAAAATGTGGCATGTACATACAATAGGATACTATTTAGCTATCCTATTTAATTAAAAAAAATCTCATTGCATGGAAATAGAGAGCAGAAAGATAAAACAATAGAGACTTAGAATGTAGAGTTCGAAGTGGGAAGGGAAAAGAGGAAGAGAAGTGGGTCAAAGGGCAGAACCACAGTAAGCTAGAAGGTATAAATTTAGCATTTGATAGCAGAGTAGGGTCATTTTACTGAGCAAATATGATGTGTTGTACTCAGGTGATGGATACCCTAAATACGCTGAATTGATCACTCCATATTATATACTATAATAAAATTTCACATGTACCCTACAAATGTGTACAAATAAAAATTTAAATTGTTAATTATTGCTATGAATAAACCACAAATTGGGCACCAAACTTTTGGGCAGCTAAAGTGAAAATAAGATTCGACCAGTTTCTTTTGATAGAGAAAACAAAAGAATCTTCACAATTTAAATTGTAGACTCTGATTAGTTGGAGCTTTGTGTTGAGAAAGCTTTGATTGCCTTTCCTATACCTTATAGATTAGCTTAAATTGGCCCTCGAACCAACTCCCTGTGGAAAATGTCCTTTGAGTATTTAATTCTATCAAACCTTTCTTTCTGAAAGAAAGATCCTTTTCAATTTTTCCCATCTTGACTGTCTCAAATTTAGGACCTATGTTCTCTGTGGCAGTCCCCGGTCCTCCTGTTTGTGTTTGCAATCTTGTTTCTCTTTCTTAAATTTCAGACTTCTTTGCAACTTAGCCTTTTAAAATCATCAAACCACATTTCAGGCAAATTTAAATGTCAGGGATTTTAGCTTGGGTCTGGGCTGTGTTCTTCTCTTTTGAACTCAGACATGCCTAGACAAGTTCATGGGCCCAGGGGGCTGCCTCACCAGGGCTAAATTTCATAAAATGATGAGGGAGTCTTTGAGAGGAATTGTGCCTGCATTAATGCCACTGATGGGGTGTGAGAGTGCCACTTAGAGTTAGGATTCGTGAATAAAGCAATGCCTTTGCCATGGATGCTCTTTAGGATGGAGCTAAACATTCAGACATGAGAAGAATGCAGCAGTGTCTCCTGGCGTTACAACAGGGAGGCCATGCACAAAGCATTCAAGGTAGACATGCCCTCCCCTCTACTGGGAACAGACTTGACGGTGGTGTGCCTTGACAGAACATTCTAAATCTGGTGTGGTGGTGAAGAGATCCAGCTGGATGACAGTCCTGGTTCTGCTCCTTACGTACGTCCTTGAGCAACTTCCTTCACCTCTCTGAGCCTCACTTGTTCTGATGGTTAAAAATAAGTCATGAAAAGTGGATGGCATATAGTAAGTGCTCAATAAATGGGAGTTATTACTGTTATTATTATCAGACATTCCCATAGAAAAGCAGAGGAAGGGAGGAGGAAAATGATATATACCACATGAGAGATAAAAGGATGGGCTTTGGGGAGCTCAGATGAGATACTTTTTAGGAGCTTTGTGAACTAATTGAGGAACAGAGTTGGGGAGTGTGGGAATTCTTGCACGACATGATATACTGAGAGCTGAAGAGACTCTCCACTGAGCTGACCACTCATGTGGTCTCATTTCCTATCTACAGAAATTATGACTGATGTAGGCATAATGAGTTAGGATGGAAAACCCTTTTCAGGGGCTCTCTTCTGCCTCTTGATATAAGGGTAGAGGCTTATAATCTGGAATATTTCACGTTAGGCTTAGAAATGTTTCTGAGCTTGGACTTTATCCTGTAAATACTATACCGCCGTGTTTGACCTTTGTAATATTTTATAGAATTGACCACTCCATCTTCAAGTTGTCCCTTCCCTAAACTTCTATAAAGCTAATTTATCATTCATATCTTTTTTTTCCTTTTTTTTTTTATTGAATGTTAACTATGTACATTAATGCACTCCTGGGGTACAGTGTGGGGTTTTCACATGCATTCTGAAATACTTCCAACAAACTGGTCAACACAGCCTTCATGTCATTTTCTCAGTTATTGCTTTAAAACGTTCACATTCTACTCTTAGAAAGATTCACCTGTACCCCT
>CAUYTI010093098.1:0-25624 GCA_963575145.1 Galago senegalensis | reverse complement strand
GAGAACTGCCTCCAGGTCTTAGGGCCCGATATACGGTTGGGAGTGCATGAGAAAATAGGGAGGGACTGAGAACTTGTGTGGGAAAGTGTCTATCGTCCTTGATCCACATAACTTCGCCTGTTTTTGCTTTGCTTTACATTTCGTGTTAGTGTCCAGGAGTCCTTCTTTCTTTGAATGTACATACAAATTAAGTGACAGATGTTATCAGAAACATTCTAATGAAAGTAAAAACTAAGGTGCAGACCTCATTTTCTTTATTCTCTAGTATTTGTCGCCCCTCCCTTACTGTCCTCCCCTGCACACAGCCTGTCCTGTCAGTGCAGGTTCTTATTCATAGGCGTCTGCTGGAAGCACAGGCTGCTGTCTTTGGCAGGTCTGCCCGGTTTCCTCTCTTTAAAGGGAACCCGAGACCTGTGTGGGCCTGACGTCTTTCACGTGTGAGATGTTCTTTGGAGCTGGATTTACCAGTCCCAGTTTTGTGTATTAAACGTAGCAGGTGCTTTTTTTGGTGGGGTGGGTGATGAGGAAGGGTGTCTTCACAACACTGCGTCCTACCTCCTCTTGGTGCTGGAGGCGGAGTTTGCTTCTGCCCAGGTGATTCTAAGTCTCTGCTGTGGGCTGGCCTGCCTCATCCTCCTGTGGATATGGCTGGCCCCTTATCTCCTGGGTCAGCTCTTTTTTTCTGAGAAAAAACGTTCGGGATTCACCTGCTCCAGAGGTGGGTGGGTGGGGGTGTGGGGAGGTAAAGGCAGGCTTGGTGGTTGTTTTTGCTCAGACATTTTTTGGCTATTCAGAAATGTCTGTTCTAGAAGGCGCCTGGAAAGCTTGGGTGTTGGCTTCCCAGGGTTGCAGTATTCTATTTTTGAAGTTACAGAGGTGCAGGGCTCTTGTTTATATCAAAGCTGCTTACCAAGAAGTGCGTAGGCCTCCTCTGACAGTATGGCCAAAGAGCAGTTACATCCAGTGGCTTTCTTTTATCTCACTTCCTAACTCATTTAGGAATGGCTCTATTACGGAATGATCCTGTGATTTATCTTACACTTGACAAAAGACAAAATTTCAACAAATTTAGTTATAGATCTAATTGGCTTTTACTTGTGATTCATGGATGGGGCAGCCTTTATTTTATGAAAGAGTGAGAGCTCCCTCTGGGCAGCGGTGGAACCGCTGGGTTTTGTGAAGTGGGGATAAGGAAATGGAACAATGGAAAGAAGCTGATTGGTTAACGTCGTGTTACCCCTGGTTACTTCTTGCCAGCGGCTGACAGAGAGTGGATTTCCTTGTACTGACTCATGCAGCTTGGACTCTCCTGTTTCCAGGAAAAACTAGTCTATGTGGGTTCTTCTTACTTCTTTAAAGTTTCCATTTGGTGATGGGGCATTTATTTGGCGATATGGCATTCAGCATGAGTGACTGGTTTGGTTTAATTTGGTCTCTTGGGGTGTAGTACAGGAGCTCAGTCCTGAAATAGTGGCCTTTCATAATTTCTGTTTTGGGTGGCGCCCTTGGCTCCAAGGAGTAGGGCACCCGCCCCATATGCTGGAGGTGGTGGGTTCAAACCCAGCCCCGGCCCAAACTGCATAATTTCTCCTTAACAAACCTTAAAAATCACCTATGCTGTTTTTAAATCTGTTCTCTTTAGATATAAAGTATAAGTACATCCTCACTACTTTTTCCCATAGCGGCAATTTTTTTTAATAATTGGATATTTCTGTTAGGTCAGGCTGTAATAATACTTTTTGCTTCATCTTCTTTGAGTAAAGAGCTTAAGCTTCTTAGTAGATAACAGCTAAAAATGTGGCCTTGTTAAAGGAAGAAAAAAATTGGCTGGGATTTGAGAAGAGCTGTGTTTGCTTTCAGGTTAAAAAAAGGAATTATTTTTCTCTATACAATGGAGAAGCGAGGCCCAGAAAGTTGAATGGCATGCAACTGTTTCTTTGTCCTTCTGCTTAACTTTGAGCATGGGTTTTGCTTGTATCAAATAAGTGGGTTATTATGACCTCCCAGTATCCAAGGGAATAAAGCTTGAAATCAAGAGTAGCTGACATTCCCAAAACCCAGGAGTGAGGATTACCTTTATCTCTTCAGTGAAGTCTAAAGAGCACTTATTAACGGTGAGTGAAACTTTCATTCTTTTGTTGTATGGTTAAGGAAGGATATGAAGGCTGTTTTAGATGTTAAAATTCTTGTATGGTATGTGTTGGGTGATGCCATGCTCTTTTCACATCAAATTAAACTTTCGGTTTAAAAATATTTAGAAGTGGAAAATTTGTAATTTTTTAGATGAAATAATACCACTTATTTTTTTTTTAATCCCTGGTTTACAATGTGACTTATAGCGATGGTAGGGAAATTAATAGGTTAGTTTTTATAGACATCGCCCAACTGAAAATTAAATATAGTTAATCTTATTTTAGACTCATTTTTTTTCTTTTGCAGTTTCTGGCTGGAGCTGGGTTTGAACCCACCACCTCCGGCACATGGGGCCAGCGCCCTACTCCTATGAGCCACAAGCACCACCCTGGACTCCTAGGTTTTTATAAACCTTACTTTGAAGTGAATTCCTGACCACAGTTGTGGCACTTATTTTATCTTCATGAATACTGGAAATGATGGTGGATTTCACTTCTGACTCTGATGTCACTGGGAAATAAAGTGGAGGGTGTGTGTGTGTGTGTACACATGTGGTATTTCCAGGCCTCACTACCTTGAAGGGGCTTGATCAGGCAGCATTTAGACTTGGGACAGTGGCTGCCTGTCCTCACTGAGGCTTGTTACTTAGATCTCAAAGTTCCCTTTCTTGTCATCTTTGCTTCAGCAAATGTAAGGACGACAGTGGAGGCTGGGAGCTTGGCTGGAGGCTGCAGTGTGTGCTGAAGAATCAACAACACAGGACAACAAAAGACATTATAAAAGTCTAGCTTTCCTCGGACAAGGGCCGCATTGTTTGTTCTTTTTCATCCTTTGGTAGCTAGCTGTCCTTCCGACTTGAGTCAACTATTTGTCATGCCCTCTCCCCACGGGAGAGACCAGTGAGACCAGCTGAACTCTCTGGAGAGTTCTGGAGTAAAATTCCAACTGGACTTGTTTTTCATGCTTTCTGTGACTTCCAGTGTTTGAGCAGCAACTAGGGAACCTCAGTCTCCCATTCCATTGTCTTTGCCTTCACTTCAGTTGCATGGTTAACTATTTCCTAAGGCTCCTCCCTAGTACCTGAAGTATCTACAAAAAGTTACTTTTAATTTATACGAGTAATGCATGAGTATATTCTCTGTGTTAAAAAGAGACAAAAGAATATAGCTAAAAAAAGACAAAAGAATATAGCTAAAGATAGTTGCTGAGGCATGTTGTTTGGTGTGAATCCTGTCCAAGCATTTTTAGTGATCTGTATGCCTGCCAGTGTAGACCAGGGGTTCTCAAGATGGTTAGAATGAGCCCACAGAGGGCTTGTTAAAACAGATTGCTGACTCCACCCTCACTGTTCTGAGTCAGTAGATCTCAGGTGAGGCCTGAAGATTTGCATTTTTAGTAAGTTTCCAGGTGATGCTGACACTGCAGTTTTAAGGATCACATTTAGGAACACTATAGAAAATTGATTTTTTAACGTACCTTTTAAAAAAGCAAATGCTATCATGTTATGTGTTTCTGTGCTTTTCATCAGGTCTGTGTCCCAGAGAGATTTCTGTGCTAGTACATACTGATAATCTCTCTCTCTCTCTCTCTTTTTTTTTTTTAGAGAGACAGTCTCTGTCACCCTCGGTAGAGGGCTGTGGTGTCACAGCTCACAGCAACCTCCAGCTCTTGGGCTTAGGCGATTCTCTTGCCTCCGCCTCCTGAGTAGCTGGGACTACAGGCTCCCTCCACAGCACCTGGCTATTTTTTTCTTGCAGTTTGGCCAGGGCCAGGTTTGAACCTGCCACCCTCGGTATATGGGGCTGACGCCCTACTCACTGAGCCACAGGCACTGCCTGATCATCTCATTCTTTTTTTGCAGTTTTTGGGCTGGGGCTGGGTTTGAACCTGCCACCTTTGGCATATGTGGCTGGCCCTGTACTCACAGGCACCACCCATCTCATTCTTTTTAACAGCTATGTAGTGTTTCAGGGTATAAATGCCTTTCAGCTTTTAAGGTGGACATTTGGTTCTTTCTAGTATTTTCTTGTTAACTATTATAAATGAGTGCCACATTGAGCATCCTGAAGTATGTATTTGTCTGGGGTAGCATGGAGAAGTGAAATTGCTAAGCATGTGCATTTTTGTTTCTCTGTTTTTCTTTTTAAACAGATAATGGTGCTCTGATTGGGGTGCTCGCCGCATTGATATCCAGCTTTGAGGAGTTTGCACATTCTACTCCTAAGCTAGGGCTAACCCAGAGTGCCTGGAAAGTCGTAAAATGTGCTCACTGGACCCCTGCCTTTTTTCAGTCTTGCTCTGTCGGGTGGGCTAGAGTGTCATGTGTCGTCATAGCTCACCTGTAACTTTAAACTCCTGGGTTCAAGTGTACCTCCCGCCTTGGCCTCCAGAGTGCTGGGATTATAGGTGTGAACCACCATATCAGACCTCAGCGGATCCTTTATAAATTCAACCTGAGATGGGCTTTGAACTGCTGGACAGTTTATCTAAATCTTTTGCAGACTTCCTAACACAGTGCACAGTGCTGTTTAACTGTCTCTTACCTCTACCAGCACACCTGATGACTAAGCATCTCCCTCAGCGAACATGGCTCACTTAGGTAAACTTCTAGGAGCTGTAGGTCCAAATGTATTTTTTTATGAGAAGTTAGTCCTAGACTTTTCTATTATATATATTTTTCCCCCACAAGTCAGACTTCACATGTGGATAACCACATGCAGCGTTCTCTGCATCCTAACCCAGGGTGTCATCTTTTTCTGTTCTGTCCTGGGCAGTGATGTGTGTTAGGTGAGTTGGGCAGGTGTTAAAGGGGGCCTGTGGTCATAGGTAAGTTGTAGCAGGGAACCTGGGGGTATGTCCTACCACTACCATTTCTAACTTGTGTTTCATGGAATGATACAATTCAAATTAGGCATGGGGAGAGTTTGCAGTGGGTTGCCAACTCCTTGTTTTGCCAAGGCACTGAAACTAGCCAACAAAAATTGACCATGTTTTCATAAATGTGAGATTTTAACCCTTCTCCTGCCCCCACTCCCCAAATCAGGAAGAACTTTATCTCAGAATAAAGAGGATTACTTTAAGGTTTAGTTTCAGGAAAATTGATCTTATTCCCCCTCCTTTTGCCTCAGATAAGTGAAAATGGTGATGCAGTCTAAAATTGCCGTAGGTGACAGAGAAATTCGGTCATTTCATGAGTAAAAGATTCCATGTCCACATTGGCTTCCTGGTTTGTCATACCGTTGGTGGTGTGCCTGTCTCAGTGACCGCTGGGTGTGGGGATGGGCTGGAACATGCACCTCTCCCGACCACATACTCTCGTGGTCACTCACTCCCACTCCTGGAGTACCTGCTGTGTGCCTAGCACTGAGCTGTGTCCTGGATACAGGGAAGCAGGGAGCTCCCTGGTAATCCAGCTTCTTGATAGCACACAAATGACTTTCCCATGAAAATGTACTTAACGTTTTGTGTGCAACTGCCAAAAATGACTTGATATCAAAGCCTTTACATGGATTCATCAGCTCTGGCCACAGCAGGGCTTAAACAAGATTGCTATTGAATCTTTGAGCTTCCCAGGAGAGTCTTCTTTTTTACTTAGCTGTTCAGGCATGGCAGAGTAGAGCAAAGAAATCGTTTCTCTTGTAAGAAAAACTTAATATTCTTTACCTATTTTTCCAACTTGTGCTTTGGGTTGTGAAAATACTCTGTTAAGTGACAACAAAATTTGTTATGAGTTTAGCACCAGGGCTTCCCAGATACCCATCTCTCCAGGAATGCTTCAGCTGAGCCTGAGTTAGTTGCTCATTTTGAACCTCATGTGGTGTGTAAAAACAAATTAAAAAGTAACCCACAGAGTAACTCATTACAATTTTAATTTCTTTCCATTCAACCAAGATGTAAGGGGCTTATTAGGTTCTTTTTTTTTTTTTTTTTTGCTTATTAGGTTCTTAATAGATGCTGTGCTTTATTAGAGTCTCTTCTGTAGTTACAATTTACTAGATAAGGTACTAAGGGGATAGGGTTGACCTCAACATTTAAATAATCCTTAAATTTGGTCAAAATGGACAAAGAATGCCATGTAAAAAATGGGCACAAGAAGCCACTTGAAAGGGACAGTCTAACACCTAAAGAATCAAAGTTACTTGCTTTCTGAGTGTGAATTGGATCAAAAAAGTATTTCGGAAGGAAAGATGGGGGCCTGTGAGTTGTGTGTGCCTCCTATGAACTTTCCTAAGACGAGCACTGCTCTGAAATCTAATAAATATTTACTGTAAGAGGAGACATTCCAGGCCTTTCCTCCCTGGTGCTGGAGGGCTTAGTGCAGTTGCTATGGAGGGCAGGTGCTGTCTCAGCTATGTGACAAAGACAGGCCCTTCAAGAGGGAAAGGTCATTTAACCTCAGCCTGATGAGTATTGATCAGTTTCTTTATGGCCTTCCGTATTGTAATACGTGTGCATGTGTCTAACATTTTTAACTATTAATTATTTTTTAAAGTACTGTTTTATTTTAGTCAGAATATAGCTTCCTATTGTAAAACCCTAGTCTTGTACGTTGGGAAAATGAAGATCTAATTTATTACTTGATTGTTTGCAGTATTATTGTGAAATTCTTCTAGTAGGCAAAGAACAGATTATAAGATACACAATTTCATAAAACATTAGAAAATCCTTGCCTGAAAGATTATTTTTATTTGAAGAAGCATGAATGTTCTTGTTGATTCATACTATACCTTGAATATTTTTAAAAAGCTGTTTATAAAATCTATCATATAAAATTTAAATTTTGGAACCTTTTACATGGCTTTCACCTTACAAATTAACCAGCAAAGGAGCTAATATGACTTTTGGAGTTATTTAAAATGTTGACCTTTATATTTCATGAGTGCTGCAAGAATATAAATAACATTTTTATGAAAAGCATTTTGCTGCTTTGCTTTGGTGTCTAATATAGTAGAGTGTTCTAGAATTTGAATAAACATTTTAATTCCTGTTGAAATGGAACTGTCCAAACCTCAGTAAGTTTTCATTATTTCTTCTTAGTGTCCTAAGTAGGACTATGCCATGTTAAGTTATAGAAGTGATAAGTTTTGGAGCTACCGGGCTAGCAGCATTAGGGCGGCCTGGCTCACAGCACCTGCCCGGTGCTCCTGGCAAGGGTATCTCGTGTCCCCTTACCTTGCAGGCCTCACTGGTGCCCATGAATAGGTATCAGTGAGGCTTTCAAGTGACTGAGAGAGAGATTGAGTCTGGGTGAGGGAAAGACAGTTTGGAGGCTTATAGCTGATCACCTAGGAAAAGACGTTCTACAGCAATAAGAAGTATTTCAATTTGGGACACTTACTTGCAGCTGGAAATGGGGACTGGACTGTCAGACCAGACTTCTGTCCAGCCCTGCCTTTGTTTCAATCCTTCCACATTGTTATTCTGGGTTTGGACTGTACCAGAAAAAGAACTGCTTTATGCAGTCTGCATTTCAATCAATTTGTAAATACTGTACCTACCAAAGGATTTAACACTGAGAAAATTAAGGTAACCGTGGGTTTCCCATGTGAAAACAGTCACTTTTCACTTCTGGGATGTAGGAGGTCAGGAGAGATGAAGACCACTGTGGAAGTCACATGCCAGATGCACAGCTGGTGTTGTGTTTGTCGGGGACTCTCGTGATGTTGAAAGGATGCAAGAAGCCAAATTGAACTTCAAAAAATAGCTAGGATATCAGAAAATCAGGCAGTCCCTGTACTTAGAGTTGCTAGCCAACAAGACTTGAGAGACTGGGAAACTGTTAGCAGTGGGTGAACTGCATTCATCACCCGGTTGGCATTTGCAGCCTACCTGTGCCATCACAGGAGACGGACTATAGGAAGCACTTAAGAAACTGCATGATATGATAATTAAAAGAAGAAAAATGTTGTGATTTAGAAAAAGAAAAGATGAGCATCAGCCTTTTATATCTGTGTGGAGGAGGTTTTCTCTGGTTTGACTTTGACAAATGGAAGTGTGTCTCCAAGTCTGGTTAGCCTATCTGTCCCCCCCCCCCGGGTGTTATTAAAGCTTTGCTTTGTTGAACAACCAGATACTCAACTTCATTGCCCTGTGGAAGATGAATAAATGCAATGCTTCTTCTTTTTTTTTTGAGGCAGAGCCTCAAGCTGTCCCCCTGGGTAGAGCGCTGTGGCATCACAGCTCACAGCAACCTCCAACTCCTGGGCTTAAGTGAGTCTCCTGCCTCAGCCTCCCAAGTAGCTGGGACTACAGGCGCCCGCCACAACACCCAGCTATTTTTTGGTTGCAGCTGTCATTGTTGTTTTGGTAGGCTGGGCCTGGATTCGAACCCGCCGCCTTAGGTGTATGTGGCTGCACCTTAGCCACTTGAGCCACAGGCACCGAGCCATACAGTGCTTCTTAAAGTGGTCTTTTCTCCCTACCCTACAATCTATTGGTACTACCATTTTGGGAAGCCAAGCAGAGATAATAAATTGAAATCTATCTCTCTCTCTCTCTTTTTTTTTTTTTTTGCAATTTTTGGCCAGGGTTGTGTTTGAACCTGCCACCTCCAGCATATGGGGCCGGTGCCCTACTCCTTTGAGCCACAGGCAGCACCCAGGGATAATAAATTGACCAGAAGACAGTTGTGGAAATTTGACCTGAAGTTAGTGAAATAAAACTTTGAAGAGTAGAAAAAAAGAAATGATAATTTTTGGTTGATTGATTAGTTGATCGCCTTTAAAGTGATAAACATTATGTTAAATCATGAAGTTTTAAGAAAAAACAAAAGGAAATGAATTCAAAGCGGAGTGTATTTGGAGCCACTCAGGAGGCTGAGATGAAAGGGTAGCTTGAGCTCAGGAGTTTGAAGCTCCAGTGAGCTGTGATTACTTCATTGCACACCACCCTGGCAACAGAGTGACACCTAACCTCTTTAAAAAAAAAATAAAATGGAGGCTCAACGCCTGTGACTCAAGCGGCTAAGGCACCAGCCACATACACCTGAGCTGGTGGGTTTGAATCCAGCCCAGGCCTGCCAAACAACAATGACAGCTGCAACCAAAAAATAGCCGGCCGTTGTGGTAGGTGCCTGTAGTCCCAGCTACTTGGGAGGCAGACAGAGGCAGGAGAATCGCTTGAGTTGGAGATTGCTGTGGGCTGTGATGCCATAGCACTCTACCCAGGGCAACAGCTTGAGGCTCTGTCTTAAAAAAAAGAAGAAGGGAGGAGGAAAAGAAACTATGGCTCCTACACCTAAAGAAGGTGGGGGGTGCTAGCATATGAGTTAGCTTGCCTGTGGGTAGTGTCTGCTAGGTTTTGATGAGTTCTGATGAAAGAGAAGTATAACTTTTAATTGGGGTCATAGGTAAGTCTGTAAGTGAGTTTGAAGGTTGTCTTCCCAACCCTGGAGCCACTTTTGGGATCTATAGCAACAAAGGCATGTAGAGATGACCTTTGTGTCCCCATGTGATGGCTTAGGCCTTCCCATTCTGGGTACCGCTTTTTGAAGGCTGGCTCCAGACAGGGGAAAGGAAGTGGATGCTTTGACAAGCACTGTTCTGTCGGTTTACGTAAATTAGATGGATCTCATTTTGTGTTTTCCATAGCTGTTTTAGTAATTTGTAGTAACTTACAGATGGTAGATCTGAGGGTCTGAGAAGTGGTTGCTTTCTGCTCAGTTCACAGGGTTCACCGTGGAGTCAGAATGCAGACACCCAGGGTTTGATTCTGAAGTTCATGCTCTGTGGCCACTACCACTAGCTGCTTGAAGACGGCAGCTGACTTGGAGGGTGTTGCTGTGGAACTACTTGCCTTCCCCTCACCTCTGCATACATGTGTACACGTGAGGACACACACATGTAGAGAGGCCCCAGCTCTTGCTGGATTCTGGGCACAATAGTTAGCATTGTCATCAAGACAGTGTTTCTGCAAATCATTCCTCCTGCCCTACTCTCTTCATAGGAAAGTGTGCGGGCAGGGCAGGGAAGCTTGAGTTCTGCCTGGGACCAGTCTAATTGACCTTTTTTCTTCCCTTATTTTCTGACCCTCTTCATTTTCCAGATGAGGTTCCTGACTAGTGAAGGTCTCACTGTAGTTGATCAAGTCTTTATTTCTGCGGACCAGCCCAACTCTAACTTCACATCCTATCGTATTACTCCCAGTTATTCCTGTGGTATGGGATGCGTGAGACTCTGATATGAGTAGGGTAGCTGCTCTCAATGAGAAGATGGAGGCTGGATCTGTGCCTTAGGGAGCTCATGGCTAGTGTGGGATACAGGTGGGCGAGCTTTAGCTGCAGCCTATGACAAAATATCACCACTGTTTAAAGACTGACCAACACAGCCTTGCTCAGTGGCAGTATTATAGCCCATGAGTTTTATCTGAGGCATGGTTATTGCTAGTTGAAAACATTTCCCAATACCCCACTATGATGACTTGAAAGATAGCTGGCATTGGTAATTTTTGGCAGTAAATACAGAGACTGAAAATTAAAAAAAAAAACAAAAACTGACCCATGCAATTTGAGTTAAGAGAAAGGTGAAAGTAGTCCTGGTGAGTGAGATTCTGAGTCATTTTTATAAAGAATAAGCCATTTTCCTTGTATCTCAACTTGGAGCATTTTAATAGCTTTGGGAAGAACTTTCCAGCTAAAGATCAAGATCATACAGAGATTGTCTTGGTATCTATTACTGCATAATGTATTATCTCCAGACTTACAATCTTATCAATAAAAAACCCAAGATGTGTTATCTCACACAGTTTCTGCAATCAGGAATGGGACTGGGTAGCTAAGGGGGTCTTCCACGAGGTCGCAGTAAAGCTGTTGACTGAGACCTCAGGCACTCAAGGCTGGACAGGGTGGGGGATCTGTTTCTAAGCTCATGTGGGTGGTCCCGTTGCCAGGGAGTGACAGTCCTCCCTCCCTGGGCCTCTCCATAAAGCTGCTATGCCATGGCTTCTCTCAGAGAGCATGATCTCGGCGCAGAGAACCACGAGCTGTATGATTCTATTGGTATCACGCAGGCAGTGGCTACACAAAGACACAAATATAGTCATCTCTGGGAGCAGTGGCGATGACCTGGCGTGTAATGTGAGCGAGGACAAGGTGCAGGGCCTCTCTAGCTGGAATTTAGGGGATTAGGAGCGATATCTGGGAGATGAAATTGAAGCTGATGTGTCGTGAGTTCTGCAGAGTATGAATGTGGGGTGAATTGACCTTCAAGCAGCTTATCCTAGTAGGGAGTTAGATTTTGTATGTAGCTGTGAGCCAAAGTGGAAAGTGATATGTTCATGGAGGTACGTATGAGAGTTCAGAGGTTGCTGCTTGCTGGGGAGCAGTCAGGTTTGTGTTCCAAGGACATGTACCAGGGGTTGGTGCCATCACTGTGTGGTTCATCCATGCTTTATAATGCCATGAACTGCTGTGAGTGATCTCTTTCCATACACACACATGCCCACACCATGAACACACATACAGAATTGTGTTGTGTCTGGCATTAGGCTTGTAGAGATTGTTGGGGTTAGGGTTAGATCTGAGGTGACCCTGCTAGTTAGTTTGGTAGTGTTGACCTCCTCCCCTCCAACTTCTGTCTGTTTTTTTTTTTTTTTTTTTTTGAGACAGAGCCTCAAGCTGTCACCCTGGGTAGAGTGCTGTTGTATCACAGCTCACAGCATTCTCCAACTTCTGGGCTTACGCGATTCTCTTGCCTCAGCCTCCCAAGTAGCTGGGACTACAGGTGCCTGCCACAATGCCTGGCTATACATATATATATATATATATATATATTTTTTTTTTTTTTTTTGGTTGTAGTTGTCATTGCTTGGCAGGCCAGGCTGGATCCGAACCCTCTGGCTCTGGTGTATGTGGCTAGTGCCTTAGCTGCTTGAGCTACAGGCACCAAGCCTTCTGTCTGTTTTTGAGGGGTGCAGGGTGGAGGCTGATAGCAATGTGTGATTTCCTAGAGTGCAGTGCAGCTAACCATTTTGTTTATGTTGTGTTGTTTAGAATTTGTTACCACATGTCATCAGTTCTAAGAAGAGATTGCATATGGGAGTTGTATTTGTGTCTGTGCCGAGCATCCAGGGCAGGGTTATTTAAGTGATGTATCCTGTACTCTGGGTGTTTTCTGTAGCCACAAGGAAGCCTTAACCATTGTTACTTACAGTGGATTACTTTTCAAAAGTCGGTCAATCTCTTTCAGGCTGTTAATGGCTTAGAGACTAATAAGCAGACCCATTAAATACTATTTTATGTCTGAAAAAAGAGTGAGTGCTCCAGGAGAAAGCAAGCTGTTTTCTCTAGTTAACAAGGTGGAGCGGGCGTTCCCAGCGGTTAGGGTTATAATAAGACTTGATGAGTCAGAAATGATGTTATTCTGGAGACAACTGTAGAAGTAATTAGAATTTTACCTCCTTTTAATTAAAAGATTCTAACTTTCCCCTGCCTTCTCTGCCATCTGGGCAAGGCATAGAGTTGTCTCCTTGTCAGTGAGGCTCCCTCTTGACTTTTGGGGTGACCTCAAGAGAACCCGGGACTTGGGCTTTTGAGAGGGCTCACGTTCTCACCAGTGAACAAAGAGAAAGCATTTACCCAGGGCTTCAAACCGGAGTCTGTGTGACACAGCTGGGCCTGGGCTGGAACCATCTCCAGGGCGTTAGCATAAAACAAAGGCATGTTTTGTTGTTTTGAGAGCAGAAAGAGGCTTCTTTTCTTTTTTTCCAGTCAGATATAAAATTGGAATTGCTCAGTAATAACACAGAACCTGTGTATTGGGCTGCTTTCCTCCATTCTCCCAGATGGTTGGAATAGCCAGGTGGGGGGCCCTCCGAGGTGCCTGGGAGTCAGGTGCCCCATACTTACAGGGTGTTTAAAACTCCCCGATTGTAAACACACTGTATTCTTGTCCAGGTGGTTGGGAGGATTGAAAAAAGCCACTGTGTGTTTTTTACCAAAATTTATTTTATTGTGATAAGAATACTTTACATGAGATTTACCCTCTCAGCAAATTTTTACGTGTTCCAAACAATACTATTAGCTATAGCATTTGAGTGCATTTTTTAAGCCAGAGCACTAGGCAAATGCAAACCCCTGTTTATTCTTGCTTGTTATTTTCATAGTTGTGACTTTTTCCCCAAGGAAATTCTTCCCTCTGCCCTTCAAGTCGCATATGCCCAACAGTGAATAATTATTAACTGAATCTAGACCACATACTGTACACGCTTTGGATAACGTGGGCAGTTTATAATTTTAAATGTTCTAAAAGTTTGTAAGTCTGAAACTCTGACAAAAAAAATTTTTTTTCCATAAAGAAACAATCCTAGATTGCTGATGGAGCAATATGAGTTTCCTTTTAGGGGTAATGAAAAGTAGATTGTGGTAAGGATTGCATAACTCTGTGAACTTACTATTAAAAAACCACTGGAAAATAACAATGACAAAAAAAAAAAAGAAAGAAAAAAGTTTAAAAAGAAACCAGAGAAAGAAGAAAAAAACCAACAAAGAAAAAAAATCCCCTACAAACCCACTGAATGGTACTCTTTGTACAGGGTCAATTTTATGGTATATGAATTATGTCTCAAAGATGCTTTTAAAAACAAAACACTGTCCTAATTATTACCACAAAAATCCCCTTATTTTTCCCCTCCCTACTGTTGTCTTAGACATAGCAAGCATTCAGTAGATGCAGGTGACTAAGTGTAGAATAATTCACATGGCACCAGTAAAGGAGGATGGGAGTGGGGGCTGTAGTGTTGTGCGTAAAACTCCCAGGGCACACATGGAGGCTTGTGGGGTGTTATGGTGGCCCCTTCGTCAAGGGAGATCCACCACTATCAGGAAAGGTTCTGGATGGGCTGGGCTGCAAATGATCCTAGATCCAGGTCAGGTGGGAGTCTGGTGTGTGGAAGTCGAGAATGCTAGTACTTTATGGTCCAAATTCTGGTTACCCTGGCCCTCAGGAAGCTGTGTGATGGTAGAGTGGACTTAAGGTGGGGAGGATGTGGTGAGCCACAAGTTCTTCATTTTCAGGTGTCTGTGTCCTTGAGTAACAAGGTGAGGAGTCAGTCTGGTCAAGAGGCAAAAGCCAAGAAATGAGCTGAGGCAGAATGGGAGTGCCGGGCCTGGATCTGCACGGCTGTCTCTCAGTACAGGCTTTGTGAGTGTGGTGTCCAGCTGCAACCTTTTGGGGTTCAGTTTTAGTTTTTTCATTTGTGTATTATTTTTATTTTTGGTGGATCTCTGTGAAGAATACATTTTCAGTTCTCTAGATGGGTATAGTCCTGTACTAAGATACATTTAATGTCTTTTCAGATGTATATTATTGCTTTTTTAGAGACCAGTTCTCACTCTGTCACTTAGGCTGGAGTGCAGTGGTTCAATCATATGAGCCTTGAACTTGTGGGCACAAGTGAGCTTCTTACCCCAGCCTCTTGAGTATCTGGGACTATAGGCGTGCACCACCAAAGCTGGCTAACTTTCTTTTTTTTTCATTTTTGAAGAGGGGAGGGGATCTTGCTGTGTTGCCAGGCTAGTCTTGAACTGCTAGCCTCAAGTATTCTTCCTGCCTCAGCTTCCCAACTTTTCAGATTTATAACTGTAAAACATAAACCACTCTGAGTAGTTGCAGAAGCAGATGACTAAATCTTATGAAACCTCATTTTCCTCCTGAAGGCATTCAAATTTTCTTCCTGTTGTGTTTTATGCAATCAGGTTTCAGACAGAGAATTCTTATTGTCAAAGACAGACATTTTTAACATAGTCTTCTACTGTGAAATACTTAACTTCCAAAAGACTAAGCTATCTGTCCCTCAAAGGAAAATATTAATTAGCACCATTATAAAATTGGGACTGCTCTAAAAATCCTGCTTCTGAGGGTTACCATCCAACTTCTTTTCTTTCCTTCCTTTCTTACTTTCTCTCTTTTTTTAAAATCTGAGACAGAGTCTCACTCCATCACCTGGACTAGAGTGCCTTTGTATCAACCTAGCCCACAGCAGCCTCAAACTCCTGGGTTCAAGCAATCTTCCGGCCTCAGCCTCCTGAGTGGCTGGAACTACAGGCACCCTCACCCCATAATAATGCCTGGCTCATTTTTCTATTTTTTAGTAAAGATGGGGGTCTTGCTCCTGCTCAGGCTGGTCTGACCTCCTAAGCTCAAGGGTTCTTCCTGTCTCAGCCTCCCAGAGTGTTAGGAACCAACTTATTTTCATACTTCAGAAAAACAATAAAAGTTCAAGGCAGATGAATCCAAACAGCAGAAAGGGTATGCAATTAAAATTCAGATTCTCTCACACAAGATCCATTTCCCAGACACAGTGGTTATGATCTGCCTCTGATATCCTTCCACAAATGTCCAGCCAGGTAATGTGCACAACCACTTAAGAAATTTAAATGAGGGCTCAGCAACTGTGGCTCAAGTGCCTAAGGCACCAGCCACATACACCAAAGGTGGCGGGTTCGAATCCAGCCCGGGCGCCAAAACTACAATGACGGCTGTAACCAAAGACTAGCTTGAGCCCAGGAGTTGGAGGTTGCTGTGTGCTGTGATGCCACAACTCTCTACCCAGGGGGATAGCTTGAGGCTCTGTCTCCAAAAAAAAAAAAAAAAAAAGAAATTTAAATGAGAACCAGTCTTATACATTACTATATACTTTTCTTGTTTTAACTAACATATAGCTTGGACATTTTTCCCTATCTAACACAGACAGGTAGTTCTTTTACTTTTTTTTTTACACAAATAAAATTATATTCCTACCTATCAGCAGTTAACACTTAGAATTTAAAATAAAGAAATAGACCATTTATAATAGTACCAACAAAATAAAAGTTAGATCTTTTACTTTTTAAAAAGGTTTACTTACCACTAATAATCATCATATCATTTACTTTAAAATGCACTTGTCTTAAGTGTACAATTCAGTGTTTTTTGTAGTAAACTTACAGAGTTGCGCCTCTATAACCACAATCCAATTTTAGAACATTTCCACCACCCCTGTGCCTTTTTAGGGCCTCCTCGCTTTACTACCCCAGGCAGCCACTAATCTACTTTCTGTCTCTATAGACTGATTTTTATTCTTTTTGACAGTGGCCTGTGGTCGATTTTGGGGAAGCACAGAAATGTATTTAACTGAGTTCCAGCCAAGAAAATTTTAGTTTTTGCTGATGTTTTGTTTTGCTGCTTCCCTTCTTCCTTGGGAAGAAATTGGACCAGATTGAAATTGTGCCTTTGAGCCATACTTGGTAAGAGCGATAAGGGGATTTTAACTGAAGTTGTTTGTGGATTTTCCAGTTATTAGCTGTACAGCTAGAAGAATTCTAGGGCCTTGATAATTATTTACCATCCAAGTAGAAATTGCCTGAGGTTGTGCTTGGTGAGCGGGAAACCCCAGCATTTAATGTGTATTTTATGGAGGTGGATGAAGTAGAACTAAGTATTTACACGTGCTTGGGGCTGAGGGAGAGTTATTATTTCAGTTTTTTTGCTTTTTGTCTCTTAACTAGCCACTGAGTGTTCAGGAGAGTGACTTAGGATGTATTTTTCAAACTGGGCCTTGAGATCCATGATTGGGTTATGGATTTTGACTAGATGTTTTTTAAAAAACAAAGTAGACTAGTATGAGACCAAAATGCCTTGTCTGGTGTAATGGGAAACATTAATTTCTGGTATGTCTACTTTAGTTATAATCTCCTGTGTGTGTGTGTGTGTGTGTGTGTGTGTGTGTGTGTGTGTGTGATTTAGACATCAGAAATGTTAAAAAGCCAGTGTCTGAGGATTCAGAGTTTCTCAATTTCAGGCAAGGGATCAGACAGGCCCTATTCCTGCTTCCTCTTCACTTTAGCTGTTCTCAAACTCCCCCGAGCAGGGAGGGTGAGGAGCCTGGGATTAGGTAGTTCACCAGGTGAAACTTTGCTGGGGTTGGCTAGCTGGGGGAAGTGAGCCAGTTCATCTTGGCAAGTGGGAGGTGAAAACAAGACTTTCCGTGTGATCACTTTTCTCTATCAAAAATAATGAATTATTTCAAATGTTCTAAACATGAGGCCCTGGGTAGATTTTAGTCAGTTTAGCAATTGTTCAATTCTGGTATTTTTGATAACAGTAATGTATACATTTAGACTTGGAGAAACTCATTTGATCTTGTGACTGCAAGTGCCTGGCAGGGCTGTGTGTGTGGGTTTCCTGCCCATGCACCCTCCTGTCTTGTCACTCCTTGGTGGTTCTGTGTCCTGCATTCACAAGCTTCTTCCCAAAGGGACCTCCCTCACAATCTAGGCATCGCAGTTCTTCTCCAGCCTCTGGATGTTGAAGGCCCTCAGGCTTCTTATATCTCAGTTTCCTGGACTGGACAGCTATATTAGTTACACGGCTGAAACTAAGTGGTCACCCAGAAAATTTCGTTTTCACCTCTCACTTCCCAAGATGAACTGGCTCACTTGCTATGTAACAAATCAACTCATAAATCAGTGGATTGGACAGCTGTATTAGTTACATATTGCTGTGTAACAAATTAACTCATAATTTAGTGGATTAAGAGCAAACATTTGTTATCTCAGGCCTGAGTCAGGGATCTTGGGACAGCATATCTGGATGTTCAGCCTCTGGGTCTCCTGAGACTGGTCAGGTTGACATTTGGGGCTGTTATCATCTGAAGGCTGAATGGACTAAAAGATTCATTTCCAAGGTCAACATAGTTGTTGGCGGGAGGCCTCAGTCCTTCACTATGTGGACCTCCATGTAGAGGTACTTTAGTACCTTTACAACACATCTCTCTCTTGGATCGGAAATGAGACATTAGTAATGCCAAAGAAACTCCTTTGCCCCCTTCTCAGGTGGGCACAGATAAGGCCCATCTGCCATCAAGTCTGGATAGAAAGATGCAGACACGTTTGAAGTTAAGAAGGCAGTGGTCTGCACTGCCTTTGAGGGAGCTTTTCTCAGTGGTAAGTCATAGACGATAACTGCTATCATGCCCACCTCACAGGATTATTGTGCAACTCAAGTGAAATGGTGATCATTAAAAATTTTGGAGACTGTAAGGTATTTTCTTACTGGAAGAAGAACTTTTTCCTCTCCTAAAGATTGGCTCTGTGGCATGTCTCCTCCATCCCTACACTGCCCATTTTTGTATTCAAATGATTACAACATACCTCATTAGGCATAGGGCCATGAGGACCGCGGGAGATTGGTGCCAGCACAGTGCCTGGCACCTAGTAAGCATGCAGTTAACAGCTCAGTTACTACTGAGTGAGGGTGACATAGTGAGACCCTGTCTCAAAAAGCAAAAAAAATTAATTGGTAAATTCATTTATGCTGGAAGTTGAAATTTTTGCATGACTTTTTGATAAGCTCCCAGCATACCAGTATCTGCAACAATGATTAACTCTGTGCATCACGTGATAACATGTACCTTCAGGAGGCAGACAGTGTGAAAAATCAGACCTCAGCAATGGCTTTGAGCAGTAGGATATAAATAACTTCTGTGTTACTACCGTTCTGGTGATGCAGCTTGGAGCATAAATGAGTTAAATAGCCACTGCCCCTAAATTGTGGCCATGGATTAGGGTCACCATGTCTAATGAGTGCACAGAATATGGCATATGGAGAAGTCGTTTTTATTATTTGAATGACTTGCCTAATCTAAACTTCAGTCATGACTTCTTGTCCCCATGTCTTCTTCATCTTGTTACTCTAACATGGTACCATGGAAACTCATTCCTTGGCTCAGCTTGTGGCTCAAGTGGCTAAGGCGCTAGCCACATATATACCTGAGCTGGCGGGTTGGAATCCAGCCCGGGCCTGCCAAACAACAATGACAGCTGCAACCAAAAAATAGCCGAGTGTTGTGGTGGGTGCCTATAGTCCCAGCCACTTAGGAGGCAGAGACAAGAGAATCACTTGAGCCCAGGAGTTGGAGGTTGCTGTGAGCTCTGTCTCAAAAAAAAAAAAGAAAGAAAAAGAAACTCAGTCCTTAAAAAAAAAGGTACCATAGTTTCTTTCTTTTTTTTTATGGAGCCTCAAGCTATCCCCCTGGGTAGAGTGCCATTGCATCACGCTCACAGCAATCTCCAACTCCTGGGCTCAAGCGAGTCTCCTGCCTCAGCCTCCCAAGTAGCTGGGACTACAGGCGCCCGCCACAACTACATTGGCCATGTGCGGTGGCTCATGCCTGTAATCCTAGCACTCTGGGAGGCCAAGGCAGGAGGATTGCTTGAGGCAAGGAGTTTGAGACCAGCCTGAGCAAGAGAGATATCCCATCTGTATTAAAAA
Source organism: Galago senegalensis (assembly GCA_963575145.1). Classification (NCBI taxonomy): domain Eukaryota; kingdom Metazoa; phylum Chordata; class Mammalia; order Primates; family Galagidae; genus Galago; species Galago senegalensis. Next base: position 6,245 of record CAUYTI010093098.1, on the reverse strand, counting down.
TAGAAAAACTAGCCAGGTGTAGTGGCCCGCACCTGTGTTCCCAGCTACTGAGGAAGCAGAGGCAGGAGGATTGTGAGCTATGATGCCAAAGCACTCTATCCAGGGTGACAGAGTGAGACTCTGTCTCAAATAAATAAATAAATACTCTATCTTACTAATGCTGAAGTCCAGATATATTCTGTAGTTATTGGCATATTACTTACATTAAGTAAAATATGGTAACCTTCTTTTTAAATTAAAAGGTGATACTCATTTTGAAAAATATTAACCCCAAATTTCTTAGACTTTTTGGCCTGCTTTTTATTTGCCACTGGAAAAAGAAGTGCCATACCATGTCTTCCAGCTCTGTTTGACTCTGTGCTTCTCCAGATCTTGCTCTTTGGCTCTATTGAATCTTTCTTCTTCTATCTTTTTTTTTTTTTTTTTGCAGTTTTTGGAGAGGGCTGGGTTTGAATCCACCACCTCTGGCATATGGGGCCAGCGCCCTATTCCTTTGAACCACAGGCCCTTCTTTCTTCTATCTTGATAAACCATTACTTCCTAATCCAGTGGTTTCTTAACTCAGTTGCAAATTAGAATAATCAAGGCAGCTTTTAAAAAATGCTATGCCAACTTTGAGCGATAATGAGGTATCATCAGTGTAGGTTCATCTATTGCAACAATCGTACTATTCTGTAGGATGTCAACAGTGGGGACATTGTGTGTGTGTGAGGACAGCTATGTGGGAACTTTCTGTGTTATCTGCTCAGTTTTTCTCAGCACATAAAACTATTCTAAAAAATAAAGTTTATTTAAGAAAAAAGTACCTGGCTGTTATATTATCAGAGTATCCTGGGATTTGATTAGGTGATAAGTGTGGGCATTGCATTGTTCTTAAAAAAATTCTGTGTCCCCTAGAGGGATGATAAATTATTTTTATGTTAATGAAATTCATGTAAACATAAATTTACCATATTTCATCTAATTTAAGGGACCCTTAACACTTACCACTGAGAGAGAATAAGCTGCTAATTTAACTATGGCAAACCGCCACCACCAAAACAAAAAAAAAGAGAGAAGAAAGAAAGAAAAATTGGCACCTGGGCCCAGGCTGAGAACCCTTGCTTTAGTCCAGGGGTCCACAAACTTTTTAAACAGGGGGCCAGTTCACTGTCCCTCAGACCATTGGAGGGCCAGACTGCAGACGAGTTGGCTGCTAAGCAGGACAGGCAGCGGCAGCAAAAACACACGGCGGGCCGATAAATGTCCTTGGTGGGCCGCAGTTTGAGGACACCTGCCTTAGTCTATGAAACACTCCTCTATCCCTCCTTTGGCTATAGGTTCCTCTCGAGGGTTTTCTGACGTACGGTGTCCCCTTTTTACCGCAGTTTTCCAAAGAGAGGTATATTTGCAGTCTTCATTTCCCTGACTTTGGTCATGTTCAGCTCAGGTAGTTAGGACTCTCCTGATTGTGACCTCTGATGTGTTGTCAACGTTACCAGATACCACCTGCTTGCCATTGCTTTTTCCTTATCTTACTAGAGACAGTTCTGTTGCCCTGGATGCTGTTGCCCGTTCCTTTTCTTGACACTCTCTCCCCAAGTGTTTCCAGATACTGAACTCCTGGGGTTTCTCATTTCTCCCCGATGAGCACTAGAAACTGCCTTCTTTGTACATCCTTTACACGTGCTTCCCTGTCCCCCTGCATCCTCTCCCTCAGAGAGCTGACACAGTCTCAACTTTTCAACTATAATTCTGTGCTCGTGATTTATAAACCCATTCTGTGGCTATTCTCATTGGTGTCAGACTCTTATGTCTAACCACCAATATAGCATATCTACTTGGATGTCCCATGAACTTGGCCAAAATGGAATTTATTTCCAATCTATCCATGGAACAAAAAAAAAAAAAAAGAAAAAAGAGGATATATTTTTCTTTTAATCTATTTAATCTTTTGCATTCTCTTTCTTGGTCAGTGGTGCCACCACCCACCCAGTCTTGAGTGTCATCCTTCTCTCTTTTTCTTTCTCTGTGTAAATCATTTATAAGGCCTGTAAACTTTATGTCTTGAATATTTCTCAGCATTTACCCTTTATCAGAGCCACCAGGGCCCTCACTCAGGACCTCATCCTCACCTGGATTCTGAGGAACTCACCTAACAAGTTTCCCTGCTTCTCAGATTGGTCCTCCATGGTCACCAGAGGGATTTATCTATGACACAGATCTGAACTGTTCCTTCTTTACCTTTGCGTCACCACCTCTTATCTCTTTCCCTCCCTTTCCCACCACCTTCACTTTGAGACTCAGTTGGTGGCCTTCTGCCCAGAGGACCCCAGTGGCACTCCTGACTGTTCAACTGTAATGGTGTTCCTTCTGCATCCGCCTCTGCTGCTGGCCTGGTCTTGCCAAGGTGTACGCGCCCTCACTGTCCTACAGGCAAATGTCAGCACCCTCTGCCTGGAAGTGAAGGCCCCCAAACTGGTCCTCACAACTGTCATGCCCTCGGTTCACAGCCCAAATGCTGCTGCTTATTCAACACCTTATTCCTTTTGTGTGCTCCAACTTGGTGTAATCTTATTTTCTGTTTTTTTTTTTTTTTTTTTAAATTAAGCACTTTGTCGCCCTTGGTAGAGTGCTGTGACGTCACAGCTCACAGCAACCTCCAGCTCTTGGGCTTAGGTGATTCTCTTGCCTCAGCCTCCCAAGAAGCTAGGGCTACAGGTGCCCGCCACAAAGCCTGGCTATATTTTTTTGTTGTTGTTGCAGTTTGGCCAGGGCCGGGTTTGAACCCGCCACCCTCAGTATATGGGACCTGCGCCCTACCCACTGAGCCACAGGCGCCACCCTTCTGTTTTGTTTTGAGATGCAATTTGTTACAATAAAGAACGGTGTAACACCTGAGTTCTGATGGTGTAACACCTGAGTCCTCATTCTCGTGAAAGACTGTCATTAGATTTTAACTAAATTAATTTATTTGATTTTTAGCTTTCTCATTCATGAAATGGCAATTATGATGATTCAATATCATTGCCCAGGGATTTTTTTTTTTGAAGGCATAAATGAGCAAAGCAAAGGGGGATTATGAGGGATAGAAATAATAATGATAAACATAATTCCTGTATTACTAATTAAATAATTAATAATAATTGGTGAAAAAAGGGAGAAAACCCTTTCACTGCATCTTACTACCCATAGCTCTAGGAACTCGGCTGGAAGTCAATGAAGATCTTCCAAATGAGTAAAGAAAAGAATAAAGACAGACTGGAGCCCTCGTCTATAAACCAGGTCACCTGTGTATAAAAGGAGACAAACACAGACCAGCCAATGCAGGTTTTGCATCATGATGGCAACCTGGTTAGGCGTGGGCTTGGATTGTTTTGGAATTAATTCCAGGCATTTGTACTAAGAATGTAATCTCAGTAGGAACTCCTTGTAACAGATGTAGAGTTTTGGGAGAGATAATTATATTAGATTTTCCATGTGGCTCCTGAGGTTTCAGGGGATTAGTCGGATGGTCTGTTTGGGCCTGGCTACTTTTACGCAGTGTATTTGTTAGTTTGCAATATGGTATTCATGAGGATTAATGGCCGCATTAAGTAAGAGTAAACCTAAGACTCTCCGAGAGCTCATTATAAAAACATTCACTCACAATCCCTAGTCTCTGTGGCCATAATCTTTTAATTGAATTGAATAATGTGGCCTCTTAATCCTGCACGGAGGAGGGTCTGGTCACTTTCGTGTTGAGCTCCTCACACGTCTTCCCTTTACTGGGGCTGTTGAAAGCGTGACAGTTTTGCTGTGTTCACCTTAAATAACCCTTAGTCTTAAATTGATAATTTGTGCTTAGTGGATTACAGTCGAGTGTTAATTTTCGTTGTCTTGGTAATGATCTTGGTTATATCCCAGATTAGTATAGGTAGAGAAAGAGAAAAGCAACATAAATTAATTTGAATTTTTTAGTGCTGATTTGTTGTGTTAAACTGCACATCTCTAATTTTAAGACATATGACAGTTGAAGTAAACCTATTAACTGTAAAATATTTGTCTTGGATTTTTTTAGCTGAAATGATTGTAATAACCATTTAGTTATATTGGTCCCTGAAGTGGGTCAGATGACAGTGTTGATTAAAAATATTACTCATTTTTAAAATTAAAATCTCTATACATGGATTATATTTTAGTTCTATTAGTAACTTTTTTTTATTTATTTTTTTTTTTTTGAGACGGAGCCTCAAGCTGTCCCCCTGGGTAGAGTGCCGTGGCATTACAGCTCACAGCAACCTCCAACTCCTGGGCTCAAGCGAGTCTCTTGCCTCTGCCTCCCAAGTAGCTGGGACCACAGGCGCCTGGCTATTTTTTGGTTGCAACTGTCATTGTTGTTTGGCGGGTCCGGGCTGGGGATTTGAACCCGCCACCTTAGGTGTATGTGGCTGGCGCCTTAGCTGGTTGAGCTATAGGCGCCGAGCCTCTATCAGTAACTTTTATAGAATCAACCTTTCATTTAATCCATTCATTATTTTCCCTAAAAATAATAACCTAATTCTAATTTTGTTATTTTAATATATCATCTATTGAATTCTTATATATGCATGATGCAAAGTATTTAAATTTCTATCTGTTGTAAATTTTTTTTTTGGAAAATTATAGTTTATTTTCTTATAAATTTGTTTGTTTTTATTCTTTTTTTTTTTAATTGTTGGGGAATCATTGAAGGTACAAAGAACCAGGTTTCACTGCTTGCATCTGTTAGTCAAAGTCCCACTTATAATTGTGTCCTGCCCCCAAGAGGTGTGTCACACACTGTGAACCCCCACCCCACTCTCTCCTTCCCTCTCTCCACTCTCCCATTTTCCCCACCCCCACCGTATACTAGCATCAATCGCCCTTGTATCTGAATTGAGTACATTGGATTCTTGCTTCTCAATTCTTGTGATGCTTTACTAAGAACAATGTGTTCCACCTCCATCCAGGTTAATACAAAAGATATAAAGTCACCATCTTTTTTAGTGGCTGAATAGTATTCCATGGTGTGCATATACCACAGCTTATTAATCCATTCTTGGGTTGGTGGGCATTTAGGTTGTTTCCACAATTTGGCAATTATAAATTGAGCTTAATAAACAGTCTAGTGCAAATGTCCTTATGATAAAATGATTTTTTTTTCTTCTGGGTAGATGCCCAGTAATGGGATCGTGGGATCAAATGGAAGGTCTAGTTTGAATTCTTTGAGGATTCTCCATACTTCCCTCCAACAAGGTTGTATTAGTTTGCAGTCCTGCCAGCAGTGGGAAAATGTTCCTTTTCTCCACATCCATGCCAGCATCTGCAGCTTTGAAAGTTTGTGATGTGGGCCATTCTCACTGGGGTTAGGTGACATATCAGGTTGGTTTTGATTTGTATTTTCTTTGAGAACCTTCCAGATTTGGAAAAAATAATTTTTCATTTTGTATGGAACCAGAAAAAAACCCTGTATAGCTAAGGCAGTTCTTAGTACATATTTTCTTTAAGGCTGTCACTTGTCTTTTAACTTGGGCTGTTTTATCATAATGGAGTTTAAATTGTATGTAGTTAAATTTGCCAGTCTTTTAATAACTTCTAGGGGTTTTTTTTGTCTCAGAGATCACCAGAACTCAAAATATGAATGTAATATCCTATAGTTTTTCTAACATTTTTATTGTGTATATTTTCTAATGTTTATCTACAACTTTCTATTCCATCTAGAATTTCTGGCTTAAATTAGGAACGATACATCTTTTCTTTACTCATATAAAATGTAACTATTTTCAGGTATTAAATTCCTTTGTATACACGAATCTATTTCTGGGCCTATTAGTTTTATACTTTTTGTTTGTTTATTCTTATGCCATAAGTATATAAAGCCCATATATTCTTTTAACTAACAAAAGTTTACATTTTCTTTTACTTGGTATAAATCCAATTTTATATGAACTGTAAGGTCTACAGTGAAAACTGAAATTCCTCGTTATTTAGCCCATTCACCATAATTTCCCTTCCACTGGTTAATTACTGTTGAATTTCTAGGGTTTTTCACAGAAAACCTTGTCTGTGTATCAGCACACACACCATAGGTAAAAACTTACTATGGGATGATATTATACACATTATTCTTTTTTTTTTTTTTTTTTTTTGAGACAGAGCCTCAAGCCGTCCCCCTGGGTAGAGTGCTGTGGCATTACAGCTCACAGCAACCTCCAACTCCTGGGCTCAAGCGAGTCTCTTGCCTCCGCCTCCCAAGTAGCTGGGAC
>CAUYTI010093097.1:0-17722 GCA_963575145.1 Galago senegalensis | reverse complement strand
CGGTTGAGCTATAGGCGCCGAGCCAGCCTTGCAGTCTTTAAGCCAGTGTTTTTCAACCTTTTTTCTCACGGCACACTTAAATCATATTGATCAAAAAAATACAATAAAAAATAATATTCTTACCGTGCTTTGAATTTATTTCAAAATAATTTAATGATCTTTAAAATTTTTATTTATTTTTTTTTTTGAGATAAGGTCTCACTTTGTCACCCTCAGTAGAGTGCTATGGTGTCATGGCTCACAGCAACCTCAAACTCTTGGGCTCAAGCTATTCTCTTGCCTCAACTTCCCAAGTAGCTGGGACGACAGGTGCCTGCCACAATGCCCAACTATTTTTAGAAATGTCTCGCTCTGGCTCAGGCTGGTCTTGAACCCATGAGCTCAAGCAACCACCCACCTTGGCCTCCCAAGTACTAGGGTTACAGGCGTGAGCCACCACAACTGGCCATCTTTGTTTGTTTGTTTGTTTTTTTGTAGAGACAGAGTCTCACTTTATTGCCCTCAGTAAAGTGCCGTGGCATCACACAGCTCATAGCAACCTCCAACTTCTGGGCTTAGGCGATTCTCTTGCCTCAGCCTTCCAAGTAGGTGGGACTACAGGTGCCCGCCACAACACCCAGCTATTTTTTTGTTGCAGTTTGGCCAGGGCTGGGTTTGAACCCTCCACCCTCAGTGTATGGGGCCAGTGCTCTACCCACTGAGCCACAGGCACCGCCCACACCTGGCCATCTTTAAAATTTTTCAAGGCACACCTAAGATCCTCTCACAACACACCTGTGTTCCACAGCACACCAGTTAAAAATCATTGCTTAAGCCATGACCCAGTCCCTGGCCCTAGACTCCCTTGCTCAATTCAGCCCCCAGTGTGGAGTCACCTTACCTGGTCTCCAGGGCCTCCTTTTGTCCCAGGCTGGCCTGGCACACCCTGCAGAAAGAAGTTAACATCACTTTCTGTCCTGGCTCCATGTACCTGCTACTTTGCTTCCTATCCCCAGTCCAGATTTCCCCCACCTGCGGGAGTGGAACAACAGAAGGCCCAAACATGGCATCTTAAGCCTGCCTTTCCACTCTGGTGGGCACACAGGGGCTATAAGAATGGCCAGTCTACCAGGGCCAGTGGTCCATGGGGAAAAGAGAAGCACACTTATGTGCGTCCTGGGCACACAGGCCCAAGTGAGTGCATATGTGACATAAGTCTGCACATGTGGACCTAAGCAGGTTTGGCCACTCAGCACCTGCAGGGAGACAGGGCAGGCTCCCATGGAATGAAGATGGGTCTGAGGGGTGAGAAGGCACAGAGAGATCAGGGAAGGGCCTTCCAAGCAGAGGGCCCAGCAAAGGCCTGAAGGTGTGGAGGCAGAAAAGCCAAGGCAGTGTGGAGAAAGGAGAGGCAGGGAGGTGATGGGGCAGGAGTGGTGCACTGCAGTCAGATTACTGTGGTCACTGAATGCTCAGATGAACTGTGAGGACAAGGATCAAATGTTTCCTATTCTTGTTTCCCTGCCACTTAGTGTACCTCAGGTGCCCAAGAACTATTTATTTATTTTTGTTATTTTATTTTATTTTTAAATTATCTTTTATTAAATCATAACTTTGTTTATTTAATTTATGTATTTATTTTGAGACAGAGTCTCACTATGTCACCCTCGGTAGAGTGCCGTGGCATCTCAGCTCATAGCAACTTGAAACTCTTGGACTTAAGCAATTCTCTTGCCTCAGCCTCCCAAGTAGCTGGGATACAGGCACCCGCCACAATGCCCGGCTATGTTTTTTTGTTGTAGTTGTCAGTGTTGTTTAGCTGCTCCAGGCCATGTTTGAACCCACCAACCTTGGTGCCTATGGCTGGTGCCATAACCACTGTGCTACGGGTGCCGAGCCCCAAGAACTATTTATTGAAGGACCTTTTCTTGGAGGCAATGAGGAGCCGTGAAAGGTACTTCACTGAGGAAATTGTCAGATTCCATTTAGCCAGTATGGAGATCAAAATGTCCAAAGAGGAGGCTGGAGCAGTTATCCAAATAACAAAGTCTGAGTCAGGTCAGGGGCCACAGAAGTGTCAATGAGGTAAGAGGTGGTGCCTAAGCAAGAGCCCTGGTATGTGGATCTGACCTTGTCAGCTGCTCAGGCCATCATGGGGAGTTGGGCAGCAGAGTGTCTGGCCTCTCTGAGGCCAAGAAGCTACTTGCTTGGGGGCAGCTGGGTGGCTCCACCTTAGACTTACCGCTAGGCCCTGGTGGCCTTGGCTTCCTGGCCGCCCTGCCTGTCCTGCACTGCCCTGGGAGAGACAGAGAACCAGATGCATGCATTAATGCCCCAGCCAGGGTGTCCATGGCTTCTACTCAAATGCAGGTAGGGACACTGAGATCCAGAGTCAAGAAAGGACATGTCTATGACAGCCCTGGGGATCCCAGGCTCCCAGGCTTCTGGGATCAATGTGCTGGAACCCAAGGCTCCCACCCCCACCACACTCCCATCAGTAGTCCCCACTCCTACCTTCATGCCAGGTATGCCTGGGGTCCCATCCTTGCCGTCAATACCCGGGGAGCCCTAGTCAGGAGGAAAGTTCAAGGGAGACTCACAATGGGGGTGTGTTGGATCAAGCCACCCTCCCACATGTTCCTCTATAACAGCTGCAGAGGGAAGGGATGAAGTGGATCTGGTTGTCTCAGGAAGCCCCATCAGCCAACCAGGGGAGGGAAGATGGCATGGGAAGGGGATTAGGAAATGGACACTGGTAAGGACCAGTGGAGCTCAGTCCCCCACTGCTGCAAGCTTTCCATGATCTCTCCCTACATCATCTCTATTTATGGGTAAAGAAACTAAGGCACCGAAAGGGAGGCTTTTCCTGAGGTTACAGAGTCAGCCTGCCTGCAGTGAGTTCAGTCTAGAATCCCAGGCTCCTTTCTGGGAATCTGGATGAATGAACTAGACCCTGTCCTCTGGGTGACGCTGGGCCTCTGGCACTTACAGTTGCTCCCTTCGGGCCTGTGATCCCCTGGAGTCCTCGAACACCTTGGCTTCCCTACAAAAGGAACAAAAATCAGGTCACCTTTGGGATATGGAACTCTTGTGTAGAGAGGGGAATAGCTGAGAGCAGTGACCTCTGGGCAGGGGCTGAGGAGAGGGGTTCGGGAGCGTCCTTTCTTCCTGGGCCAGTAGGAGGGAGTGGAAGTCAGTGCCTAGCAGTAAGGCTGGGCTGGGCAGCACCCACTGAGCTCCTGGCCAAGGTCTTTAGCTCTACGCAGCTAAAGAAACTCAACTAAATGCAATAGGTGGACTTCTTGGGAGTCTTGATTTCAACAAGAACTATGATAGATCATTTTTGAGATAATTAGGAAAAACTGAATAGAGACTGGGTATTCTATTATGTTAAGGAGTAATAGTTTTGGCTGGGCACAGTGGCTCATGCCTGTAATCTAGCATTCTGGGAGGACAAGGCAAGTGGATTGCTTGAGCTCAGGAGTTTGAGACCAAACTGAGCAAGAGTGAGACCCCATATCTACTAAAAATAGAAAAACTAGCTGGGTGTTGTGGCAAGCACCTGTGGTCCTAGCTACTGGGAAAGCTGAGGCAAAAGGATTGCTTGAGCCCAAGAGTTTGAGGTCACCGTGAACTATGACACTGCAACATTCTCGCCAGGGCACACAGTGAGACTCTGTCTCAAAAAAAAAAAAATGAGTAGTAGTTTGTTACTTGTGATAAAGATGTGATTATGTGAGAAAAGGTCTCTACTTTTTAGAAATATGTACGGAAGTAATAAGGGTGAGGTGATACGTGTTTGAAAACAGAGTAAAGCAGTAATAGGAAAAGAAGGTAGATGAAATGAGCATGACAAAATGTTAGTTCCTGAGGAAGCTGTGAGAAAGGGAGATGGGGAGTCATTGTGTCATTCTCTCTGTCTTTCTGTACAGTGTATTTAAAATTTGCATTAAAAAACTTAATAACAAGGGGCGGCACCTTTAGCTCAAAGCAGTAGGGTGCCCGGCTCCATATACCAGAAGTGGGGATTTCAAACCCAGCCCCAGCCAAAAAAAACTAACTAAATAACAAGGCCAGTGAAGTGGCTCACACCTATAATCTCAGCACTCTGGGAGGCTGAGGTGGGTAGATTGCCTGAGCTCAGGAGTTCAAGACCAACCTGAGCTAGAGTGAGACCTCATCTCTAAAAATAGCTGGGCATTATGGTGGGCGTCTGTTGTCCCAGGTACTCGGGAAGCTAAGGCAAGAGGATCACTTGAGCCCAAGAGTTTGAGGTTGTTGTGAGCTGTGATGCCACTGCACTCCACAAAGTGAGACTTTATCTCAAAAAAACAAACACCCCCCCCAAAACTAAGTAACAACATAAAAAGAGTTAATTGTACTTTCTGCTGACTTCCCCTACAAGCCTACAACCGCTTAATCTCAAGTGTTCTCACCACAATACAAATAAGTAAATAAATAAAACTACTCCCCCAAAGTCTACTAATTAAAAAAAAAAATTAAGCGAACTGGGATCCCGACCAAATCCCATTAGCCCCATGGCTGATTTGCTGGAATTTCGTTATTTGGCCTGGTGACCCTGGGACTGGAGCCCAGGACTTCTAAAGTCTGAATCTGGGTTGCCCAGGCCCAAATTCCTAACAGTCCTCCCCTCCGCAGTTACACACATGTACAGACACCCCCTCATACACACACACACAGAGGCCTTGGGTAGGGCTGAGTCCAGCCCAGTACTCCCCAAGCACCCTGACTGGTAGGGGATGCTGAGGACTCACCAGGTCTCCCTTCTCCCCAGCTTGGCCTGGTGGCCCCCTTGGACCTTCCTCACCCTGACAAGAAAGACAAACAGGAATCCAGGTTATGTGGGCTGAGGGGGAGCTGCCCAGTTTATAGCTGTAGAAGCTCTAGCCTGGGGAGGGGAAGGGCGTGGAGCAGGCTTACTGGTGGTCCAGCGGCTCCGACAGAGCCCACCATGCCTTTATATCCACGAGGACCCTGGGGAAAGAAAAGGTTTCCAGTCAGTCTTGGCTGGACCTCATAGGCCAGAGAGCTGGTCCTGGCAGCTTTCTAAAGATACCCCTAGATTCACGTACCGTCTCTCCTTTGGGTCCTGCCATGCCTGGGTAGCCCCTGATGCCCTGGGGACCCTGTCAAGAAAAAAATGACAGCAATAGCAATTACAGTCTCACTCACAATATCTCCCTCCTCTGACCCCCACCCTCAGTCTTCACGATGCACTTTGAGGTAGGCAGCACAGTCCCCATCTCATGGATGGGACACTGAGACCCAGACACCAGGGAATCACCAGGGAGGAGAAATGCCTGGACCTCAGCTGGGCCTTCTGGCTGACATTCAGTCTCAACTTCCCTCTCCCCACCCAGAGATGCTCCCAGCTGGACACAAGTGTCTTTTTTACAAGCTAAGCTTGAGCAGGGAAATGATTCCATTAAAGGCTCCCAGGATGAGGGACAGGAGGGCCACAGAGGGGAAGTGTTCCTTACCGGTGGTCCAGGGATGCCTTGCTCTCCAGAGGCACCCACATCTCCTTTTGGACCCTAAGGGGCAGGGATGAACCGTCACACAGGCAGGCAGATGGAAAGGCAGATACACAGACAAGCCAGCCCCCTTCCCCAGAAAGAGCTGGCAAGGAGGACCCCTAGAAACCACACAGTCCCATGTTACAGATGGGGATATTGAGGCCAAACTAAGAGATGTGCCCAGAGACATGACCTGGAATATTGGCCTCTGGCTTCCCAACTCATGGCTCTGTCCCCAGACCCACGGGGTGAGGGGAAGGGATGAAGAAGGGGACAGGCCCCTATAGGACCCTCTCCACATATCCCTATGCATGGCCCTCAGCCCTCACACTCACCGGCTTCCCCTGGCGCCCAGGATCCCCCAGAGTTCCACGTTTGCCTGGATGACCCTGCAGGAAGAAGAGCGGTTGACGTGAGGCTCCCTTCTGATCACCAGCTCAACCCTCCCAAGACTCAGGCCAAGAACTCTCACCTTCACTCCCTGCAGCCCTGGAGGGCCTTTTGGACCTGCTGGACAGTTGGTTGGACACTGGAAAGAAAATCCCACAAGGCCTTGTAATCACTGGTCCAGGGTAGGCCAGCTAGATAGTGCATCCCCATCTTGCCAGCCTCTCATGGACCCTATCTCCAGGGCTGCCCCTCCCTGCATCAGTCCTGTCCCAGGCCCCACTCTCACCAGGAAATCCGCGCTGCCTTCCAGGCCCTGGATGGTTCCTGGACGACCCTGAGAGGAGATGTGTGAAGACAGAGTCTGGCCTGACCCGTCCCACTCCAGGCTTGCTCAAAGACCCTTCTCCTCCCCATGTACAGTGCCACATGTGAGGGCTGAGGACACTTACCGGTTTCCCAGGGGGTCCTGGAGGCCCTGCTGGCCCCTCCGGTCCAGGATCCCCCTGGAAGCAAGAAGGGCCCAAGTCATAACCCTGTTCAGTTCTTCTCAGGTTAGCCCTGTCCCCTCCTCTGGTTCCTGCCACTGCCCTATCCACCCTGCCCTCCAGGTCACCTTTTTTTTTGAGACAGAGCCTCAAGCCTCAAGCTCCCAGTCCCCCTGGGTAGAGTGCCGTGGTATTACAGCTCACAGCAACCTCCAACTCCTGGGCTCAAGCGAGTCTCCTGCCTCCACCTCCCAAGTAGCTGGGACCACAGGTGCCTGCCACAACGCCCAGCTATTTTTTGGTTGCAGCCGTCATTGTTATTTGGCGGGTCCGGGCTGGCTTCGAACCTGCCACCTTAGGTGTACGTGGCTGGCGCCTTAGCCGGTTGAGCTATAGGCACCGAGCCAGGTCACCTTTTAAGATCCACCTTCTTGGAGAAACCAAGGCCTGCTCAGCAGGAGATGGGGTCAGCCTTTGGCCTCCCAGAAAGACCTACTGCAGGGTGGGCTCAGCAGGAGGGGGTTCTTTTCTTCTTTTCTTTTTTTTTTGCAGTTTTTGGCTGGGGCCATGTTTGAACCCGCCACCTCCGGTATATGGGGCAGGCACCCTACTCCTTTGAGCCACAGACGCTGCCCAAAGCAGGAGGGTTTCTGCCTGGAGGAGCTCCCTGGGAGACCATCTCCACTTGCCAACTGGAGGGCAGGAGGCCAAGTGAGTAGAGGATGGCTGGGGCTCACCTTGGGGCCAGGGATTCCAATCTCTCCTGGGAGACCAACAGGTCCAGGTGGTCCCTGGGGAGCAGAGAGTTGATGGTCAGGGTGCCTCTGAGGGTCAGCCCTCCCAGGGCATAAAGGTAGAGACAGGCACCCAAGCCTCCTTCTCCACTTTTGCTTTTTGACCAACACCAGAGAGACTGACAGACTGGCATCAGGACCAGTCTGGTTTAAGGACCAGACAATCCCAGAGTCGGTGATTATCTTGGCGTGGGCTGGCCCATGGCCTCTGGCAGTCCCAACACTATCACAGGATGCTGGCGCCTCCCCACAATGGCCATTCCCTAGAAGCCTTTCTGTTGTCCCCTCCTTCCTTGGGAGTCTGGCCCACCCTGTCCCATTCCTGAGGACTTACGGGAGGTCCAGCAAAACCAGGGCCCTGGAACAGAAGGAAAGGAAATTGGGCTCATGATTCCCTTTTGGGGGCCTCTATCCACACAAAGGGCCCCTCAAGCCCTTGCAGGCTATACTTACCGGCAGGCCAGGAGGACCAGGGAGTCCAGGCTGGCCCTACAAGAGCAATGGGAGACACTCAGGGACTGAGGTCTCCCAGGTCCCTGCTCCTCTTCCAAATGGTGGCCCAAAGTTACCAGTGTTGAGTCCCCAGCAAGCCACCTACCTTGGCTCCGGGGGCTCCCATGGCTCCAGGTTCCCCCTTGGCTCCAGTTAAACCCTGGGGGATAATGAGAAAGTGAGGAGCAATCTGATTCCTGACCCACAGGGCAGTGAGTCTCTGCTGAGTGGGCCCAGGCTCCCTTTAACCACACCCCATGAAGGCCTAGGGACTTTCACAACTTGTTTTCCCTTTCCCCAGTTCTGGCAGTAACCCAGGGAGGCAGGAAGGACAATTATCCTCTTTGAGAGATGAGAAACTAAGAACAAACACTTGTCAGTCCTGGCTTCATGCCTCCCAGTTTAGAAGTCTAGAAGACCTAGACATTGGTCTAGATTGGTCATTGATTGGTGTCTGGCCTCGGCAACTTTTTCTAAGCCTTGGTTTTCTTATCTGCAAAATGAGTCAATCATGTTTAGAGGTAAGTGAGAATGATGGTGAGAACTGAAGTGCTAGGAGAGGGCACTGTGATTTGTAATCTTTGCAGGGTGTGGATGACTTCAAAAGGAACCTGTTGGCTGGTCACACCCCTAGTCATACCTCTTGAGCCAGCAGGACAGAGGCAACTCATGAGGTCTCTCCCTCCTCCCATCTTTCAGTAATCAACCCAAGGGTATCCCCCACCAGATGACTATCCTCATGGCCCTGCGGCTGGCTGTGACCTGGGGGGCCTCTGGGCACTCTGTGGTAGCAGCCAAATGATGTTCCTCTCCTGGGGTTGTGCCTATGGCTACTGGAAGGAGATGGGAGAGAGGGGAGGAAAGGACAGGACACACAGGGACAGCCCCGCCCAGCCAGAAATGTGAGACTAAGTCACAGCTGCTGTGGATGAGCAGGGGGAAGCTGCACCCCGCAGAAGGCAGAGCCCTTCTATGCACCCCAGTTGCCTTTAATTCAGTGTTCCCAGTCTGAGTGTGAAGTTCCAGTGAGGTCTCAATCATATGAAGGTGAAGGGGCTAAGAGATGGACAGTCCTTATCCTGCTGGCCCATCTCTGAAGAGATCAGCCATGTTGCTAGGAGGTGACAGCCCTAACCTGCCCTCCCCAGCACTCAGGTACTCACATCAATCCCAGGCTTTCCATCTGGCCCATCTGGCCCCGCTTTGCCAGGCTCTCCCTTGGTGCCCTTGAAAACAAGTGGAGCAAATATTAGCAGAGGAGGGCAGGAATTGGAAGGGTCAAAGGTCAGAGTAAAAAAAAGCACTCACCGGAGGGCCAGCTTTCCCAGGGGGCCCCTTGTCACCCTGCAAGATACAAGTTGGTGAGACAGAGCCCTGTGGCTCATGCTGCCCCACATAGGCATGCACAGGCCCCTGCTGGCCAGTCCCAGGTGTTCCTGTCCTCATTCCCCTCTCTTCTGTCCCAGGTCCCCTCAGCCTTGCATTCCTCAGGAAAACAGCCCCCTTCCCTCAACAATAACAACCACAAAGTCATAGGCACATTGAGACCAACCCCAGCCGGGTCCACAGAGAGTGATGTTAGCATGCAGGAGGGTTTTCAACATGCCAATGTTGCTGAGGTGCCAGTGAGGAGGCTGCACACAGGGTGTGGGCTCCAGTTACCCCAGAGACTCATGCCTCTAGGATTGTGCACATGTGGGAAGAAGGCTGGGGCTTTCAGAGACACATGAAGGGGAGGTGACTAGCAGCTCTATTCTGGACTGCAGGTGAGGAAAACAAGAAGCTGGGGTAGGGGCAAGGGCCAAGGGGGCCTTCAAAGAGGGCAATAAAAATGTGCCCAAGGAAGGAAGAACATCTTTGCCCAGGCACAAAGGACCCTTGGTGGAGGACAGGCAGGGCTGGAGGAGTCAGAATCAGCCCCAGAGAGGCCTCCTGGCATTTCAGAGCCTGCAGCAGTCAGAGCCTGGCTGGGCTCCAGCATCCTGTGTTGGGGGTGGGGACTCCAGGTTGAATAGAAGTCTGTCCAGACTGGTAAACATCAAGCTGACCTCCTGGGGGAGGCTCCAGAATGAGGCATTTTAACCCTCACCATGCTCAGGGGAAAGGACACAAGCCCAACTGATTCTAAATCGGGGTGAAAAAATGCAAAAGGAGACAGGAATCTGGCTTTAGCTAGTCAGCGGTCTGGCCCAGGCTTCTGAGCTACCCTGAAGAAGCGTCCAGAAGTGTCAGAACCAAGGCCAGGGGTTAAAGCCTCTCCTACCTCAAAAAGTGAGGACGGGAGAGGAGGGGGATAAGGGCTTGCTGTGAGCTGTGGCTGGCAGACTGAACAGCAGCTCCTTGTTGACGGCAGCTATAACTGGCTCTGACTTTCAGGGCTGGTTTGAGGTTTTTGCAGAACAAACAGGCTCCTTGTGCTGCGGGCCGGCGCCGCCTACCGGCGTCAGGGGGCACTACAACTCCAGGCACCCCCTCCTTCTCACCCTGGAGCTCACAAAGTTCACTTTTGTCCTCCACCTCCCTCTTGCGCCCGCCCAGGTTAGAGACTCACGTCGATGCCGTCCGATCCAGGCACTCCTGGCGGCCCTGGAGGGCCTGGGGGACCCCGCTCTCCCGGCGGACCTCTCTGAAAACACACAGGGGTGCACAGTCAGACACTGCAAGGAGCTGGGCCTCCCAGAGTCTGCAGTGGACCCTGGGAACGGGGTCCTAGAGGTGCACCACCCCTGGGTAAGAACGCTCCTAGGGGAGCCGCGAACTCCTGTGTGTAGAGAACCTGCTGTGTGCCAGGTGCTGTATACCAGTACATACGTTATCTTACTGAATACTCGAACTCGTGTTGGCAGATGAAGAAACAGGCTCAGAAAGATTAAGGGTCGTGGTCACTAGGAGTGAGTGGCGCAGCCAGGATTCCGCCCTGGGTCTGCCAGACTCCTTCCACCGCACCGTGCCGCCCTGGCGCTGCCATGGAGGGGGGATGTGATGGAGTTGGGGACGGCTCAGACAAATCATAGATGGTACACAAGGTGCCTGGCGGACAGTTGGCCCTCAATTAATGGTAGCTCGTTTTATTGTAATTGACGGTGGGTAGACACCTCCTTCTCTCTCCCTGCCGAAGGTAAAACCCGACGGGAAAGTGGGGCGGCGCAGAAAGGGGGACTACTAAGGAGCGGGTAGGTACTTTCTTCCCACCTACCCCAGCACCGCTGCTCGGTGCCCCCGGCGGGGAAGTGCCAGGCTGACGTCCCGCAGGCGAGCTGCGAACTGCACCCGGCGCCAGACGGGGCTCGGACCCCGGGCTCGGACCCCTGCCCCGACCCCTGGCGGAGGCGCGTTACGTGCCCGCAGACCCCAGCGGCAGGCGGACAGGCCGCTGCCGGGCGAGAGAGGCGTCTGGCTGGAGCCGATGCCCCCTGGGGGGCGGCAGGGGCTGAAGCTCTGCAGCGGGTGAATGGGCACCATTGTCTTCCCCGCCACCTGGGCTCCCGGGGATGCCAGGTCGGAGCGCTGGCTCCTCCCCACTCCCCAGCCTGTCCCGCGCGGGGCCGAGCTTCTCGGGACAGCGTTCCTCCGGCTCCCCGGCCCATCCATCCACTTCCTTTCATGATGCCGCGTTGTGCACCAACCACATCTGCACCCGCCGCGGGACCCGCGCCGCGGGCAGTCCTCAGCTGCCCCCTCGAGTTAGGGGGCGTCAGGAGGCGGGAACAGGCACAGACATTCACCAGACGCCTGAACCCTGGGCCCCAAAGCCCGCACCCCGGACCCTTGCGCCAAAGTGGCCGTAGGACTTACTATCTGCGCCAGGGCTAGCCCGAGGACCTGGAGGAGAAAGAGGAGGCTGCGGGGGGCGGCCGCAGCGGCCATGGCGGGCTGCGAGGTCTCGGAGGACTGGGGCCGGGGGCCAAGCACGAGCCGACGGCGGAGGCTCCTGGAGCTGCGGCGCTGGCGCTCTCGAACCCGACTGGTCCGGCCTCCTGAATATGCTGTGGGGCGGGGCGGGGCGGGGCGGGGGCCGGCGGGGTCTGTCACCTGAGAGGACCCACGGAATGGGGAGTGAGGCAGGCCGGCGCCCTCGTCCAGCTCCGCCCCGCTTGGTCGGGCCAGCGCCCACCCTCTGTCGGCTTCCCGGAGGCCCAGCTGAGTAATCCCGGGGGCAACCCGGGCCCGGGACGGAGACGATGGTCCTGTTTCTCTGCGAGAAGGCAGAGGGCCATCCTAAGTCCCCCTTCAGCCTGACCCCCGGGGCCTGGCACCTTCCTCCTGATCCTACCCATCACTTACCCCACGTGCTCAACCTCATCTGCCTGGGTCAGTCCTCCCCATCCAGGGCCCAGGCTGAGGCTCTGTCCAGCCTGTGCCCACCTTGCTCCTCTCCCCCACTGGCTCCCTCTTCTCCGAGATCAGGTCTCTTCCATATTAAAAACAATGCCAGGGAGGCGCCTGTGGCTCAGTGAGTAGGGCGTCAGCCCCATATACCGAGGGTGGCGGGTTCAAACCCAGCTCCGGCCAAACTGCAACAAAAAATAGCTGGGCGTTGTGGCGGGCGCCTGTAGTCCCAGCTACTCGGGAGACTGAGGCAGAAGAATCGCCTAAGCCCAGGATTTGGAGATTGTTGGAGCGACTCCCCTGCACTCTACCAAGGGTGAAAAAGTGAGACTCTGTCTCTACAAAAAAAACCCCAAACAATACCAAAATCCTTCCTGGATCAGCCACCTCAAGAATACTCTTTCCTCTTGCTTCACTGCCAACGCTTCAGCAAGGGTTGGCCACACCCCAACCCCAAATTCTTCACCTCCCTCCTTCTGTTTTATGCCATTCACCTTTTCAAAGCAGGCTCCAAAGCCTCAAGACGCTTCCTGCTTCTGTCCCAGCAAAGGCTGGAAAGTTCAAATCCAGCCCTGGTCAGTTAAACAACAATGACAACAACAACAACAAAAGCTAGACATGTGGCAGCCTGTAGTCCCAGCTACTTGGGAGGCTGAGGCAAGAGAATCACTTAAGCCCAAGAGTTGGAGGTTGCTGTGAGCTGTGATGGGACAGCACTCTACAGAGGGTAACATAATGAGACTCTGTCTCAAAAAAAAAAAGGGAGGGGAGTTTAAATTCAATTTTAAATTGTTGGTTTTAAGTCATCTCTTGTGGACTAAACGCACAAAGGCCTTGTGTAAGTTTTCTTTTGGGGGAGTGGAAATTGTGGCAAAGGGATATGTTTCACATTTGGACCACACATTGGTGTATAAATTATCTATTGCAGCATAATAAATTCCTCCCAAATTTAGTGCCTTAACACAACAACTTCTTGGATCAGGAATCCAAAAGTGGCTCTTGCTGGCTGGTTCTGGCTTGGTGTTTATTACAAGGTTGCAATCAGGTGGTGGCTAAGACTGGAGTCAGCTAGCAGGCTTCTTCATCCAAGTCTGATATGTGTACTGGGAAGCCTCTAACAACTGGGGCTGGAACATGTCGCCACACCAGGCCACACTTCAACCATTTCTTTTTTTTTTTTTTTTGAGACAGAGCCTCAAGCTGTCCCCCTGGGTAGAGTGCCATGGCATTACAGCTCACACCACCCTCCAACTCCTGGGCTCAAGCGAGTCTCTTGCCTCCGTCTCCCAAGTAGCTGGGACCACAGGTGCCCGCCACAATACCCGGCTATTTTTTGGTTGTAGCCGTCATTGTTGTTTGGCGGGTCCGGGCTGGGGATTCAAACCCGCCACCTTAGGTGTATGTGGCTGGCGCCTTAGCCGGTTGAGCTATAGGCGCTGAGCCACTTCAACCATTTCTTAAGTGTACGGTTCAGTGGTATTGAATACATTCAAAATACTGTACAACCCTCACCACCATGCATCTCTGTAACTCTTTTCATCTTTGTACAACTGACATTTTATACCTATTAAACAATAATTCCCCATTCTCCTCTCTCCCTAGACCCTGACAACCACCATTCTTTCCTTTTCTATCATTTTGTCTACTCTAACCACCTCATGTGGAATCATATGGTATTTGTCTTTTTCTCTCTTTCTTTTTTTTTTTTTTTTACTGGGGCTGCATTCGAATCTACCACCCTCAGTGTATGGAGCCAGCTATTTTGTTGTTGTTGTTATTGTTGCCTGTGCCTTTGGTGTCATATCCAGTAAATCACTGCCAAATCCAATGTTGAGAAGATTTTGCCCTATATTTTCTTCTAAGAATTTTACAATTTTAGTTTTCATGTATAAATCTTCAACTCTTTTTGAGTATGTTTTTTCTTTTTGTAGAGTCAGAGTTTCACTTTATCACCCTCGGTAGAGTCCTGTGGTGTCACAGCTCACAGCAACTTCCAACTCCTGGGCTTAAGCGATTCTCTTGCCTCTGCGGAGTAGCTGGGACTGCAGGCACCTGCCACACTGCCCGGCTGTTTTTGTTGTTGTTGTTGCAGTTTGGCTCGGGCTGGGTTTGAACCTGCCACCCTCAGTATATGGGGCCGGCACCCTACGCACTGAGCCATAGGTGCTGCCCTATGTTTTTGTTTTTTGAGGGGATTTTTTGTTTGTTTTGAGACAGAGTCTTTGTTTTTATTGTTTGGGATTCTTTGAGGGTACAAGGAATTAGGTTACACTGATTGCATTTGTTGGATCAAGTCCCTCTTATAATTGTATCCCACCCCCAAGAGTGTGCCACACACTATGAATCCCCTCCCCTGCCCTTGTCCCTCTCCTTCATTTCCCTACCTAACCCCTTGTATTACTTTATCTACTGCCTTCATATTAGAATTGAGTACAATGGATTCTTGCTTCTCTAACCTTGTGATGCTTTACTAAGAACAATGTGTTCAACCTTCATCCAGGTTTATACAAAAGATGTAAAGTCTCCATCTTTTTAAATGGCTGAATAGTATTCCATAGTGTACATATACCACAACTTGTTAATCCATTCCCAGGTGGGCATTTAGGTTGTTTCCACATTTTTGGCAGTTGTAAATTGAGCTACAATAAATAGTCTAATGCAAATGTCTCGATGATAAAAGATTTTTTTTTCTTCTGGGTAGATGCCTATTAATGGGATTGCAGAATCAAATAGGAGGTCTAACTTGAAGTTTTTGAGACAGAGTCTTACTTTGTCATCCTCAGTAGAATGCTGTGGCATGATAACTCATGGCAACCTCAAACTCTTGAGCTAAAGCGATTCTCTTGCCTCATCCTCCCAAGTAGCTGGGACTACAGGTGCCCGCCACCACATCCAGCTAGTTTTAGAGATGGGGTTTCACTCTTGCTCAGGCTGGTGTTGAACTCAAGCAATCTACCTGCCTTGGCCTCTCATTGAGTTAATTTTTGTATATGGTGTTAGATAAGGGTCCACCCTTATTCTTTTGCATATGGATATCCTGTTTTCTCAGCACCATTTGTTGAAGACTGTCCTTTCCTCATTGAATGGTCTTGGAACCCTTGTAAAAAGCTGTTTGACCATAGGAGGGAGCTATTATTTCTGGGCTTCCTTCTATTTCATTGGTCTATATGTCTGTCTTTATACCAGTACAGTGGTCCCCTCTTAGCTGCAGTTTTGTTTTCTGAAGTTTCAATTGTCCATGCTCCACCAAAGTCCAAAAAGCTCACATAGAAGATTCCAGAAATAAGGTGGTACCTATAGCTCAGTGGGTAGGGTTCCGGCACATACGCTCAGGTTGGTGGGTTTGAACCCAGCCTGGGCCAGCTAAAATGAACAATGAAAACTGCAACAACAACAAAAATAAATAAACAAATTTGTTACAAAAAAATGAAAGATTCCAGAAATAAACAATTCATCAGTTCTAAATTGCTGGCCATTCTGAAATGTATGATGAAATCTCCCACCACCTTTTCTGTGCTACCCAGCAGGTGAATCATCCCTTTGTCCCACTTATCCACATTTGCATATGGGACCCACCCATTAGTCACTAATTAGCCATTTTGGTTATCAGATTGACTGTCACAGTATCACAGTGCTTGTGTCCAGTAACCCTTATTTTACTTAATAATGGCCCCAAGCTCAAGAGTAGTGATTCTGATAACTCAGATACACCAAAGATAAGCCAGCAAGTGCTTCCTTTAAGTGAAAAGGTGAAAGTTCTTAGTTTAAGAAAAACAATTGGCCGGCCTCAGTGGCTCATGCCTGTAATCCTAGTGCTCTGGGAGGCTGAGGCACGTGGATTTCTTGACCTCAGTAGTTCAAGACCAGCCTAAGCAAGAGGGAGACCCCTACCTCTTAAAAAAAATAACTGGGTGTTGTGGAAGGCTTCTGTAGTCCTGGCTACTTGGAAGGCTGAGGCAAGAGGATTGCTTGAACCCAAGAGTTCAAGGTTGCTGTGTGCTGTGATGCCAGGCACTCTACCAAGGGTGACAAACTAAGACTGTCTCAAAAACAAATACAAACCAAAAAAAAAAAAAGTGCATCTACAATTATCCCAAGAGAAAAAAAAATTTTTTTGAGACAGAGCCTCATTATGTTGCCCTGGGTAGAGTACTATGGTGTCACAGCTCACAGCAACCTCAAACTCTTGGGCTCAAGTGATTCTCTTGCCTCAGCCTCCCAAGTAGCTGGGACTATAGGCTCTTGCCACAACCCCTGGCTATTTTTTGTTGCAGTTGACATTGTTGTTTAGCTGGCCTGGGTTTGAACCCACCACCCTCGATGTAAGTGGCTGGCGCCGTAACCACTGTACTACAGGTGCTGAGCCCCAAAAGTAACTTTTTTTTTTAAAGTGACAGAGTCTTACTTTATCACCCTCAATAGAGTGCCGTAGCATCACAGCTTACAGCAACCTCCAACTCCTGGGCATAGGTCATTCTCTTACCTCAGCCTCCTGAGTAGCTGGGACTATAGGTGCCCACCACAACACCCAGCTATTTTTTGTTGCAGTTTGGCTGGGGCCAGGTTTGAACCCGCCACCCTCGGTATATGGGGCCAGTGCCTTACCCACTGAGCCACAGGCACCTCACATCCAAAAGAAAAAAACATTTTTTTTTTTTTTGAGACAGAGCCTCAAGCTGTCTCCCTGGGTAGAGTGCCGTGGCTTCACAGCTCACAGCAACCTCCAACTCCTGGGCTCAAGCGAGTCTCTTGCCTCCGCCTCCCAAGTAGCTGGGAACACAGGCGCCCGCCACAACGCCCAGCTATTTTTTTTTTTTTTTTGGTTGCAGCCGTCGTTGTTTGGCAGGTCCAGGCTGGGGATGCGAACCCACCACCTTAGGTGTACGTGGCTGGCGCCTTAGCCAGTTGAGCTATAGGTGCCGAGCCCAAAAGAAAATTTTTAATAAAAATAAAGAACCTCAATGACCTGTGCAATATTAACAAGTAGTCTAACACATGTAATTGGAGCCGAAGAAAGAGAAGAGAAGGAATGGACAGAAAGTTGCTATGGGGAGGGAGGTAGAAAAAAAAGAAAAAAGAAAGAAAGAGAGAGAGAGAGACAGAAAGGAAGGGAGGGAGGGAAGGAGGGAGGGAGGGACAGAGGGAGGAGAGAAGGAAGATGCTATGCACAGGCAGAATTTCTTCTCCTTTGGGGAAATTCGTTGCCAGGGGTGATGACTCATACCTGTAATCCCAGCACTTTGGGAGGCTCGGCAGGAGTATCACTTGAGACCAGGAGTTTGAGATTGTAGTAAACTATGACAATGTCATTGCACTCCATCCTGGGTAACAGAGTAAAACCTTGTCTCAAAAAAATAAAACTTTTAAAAATAAACCACATCCAAATTGGAAAGGAAAATGTTAAATAATCTCTCTCTTTTTCTTTATTTTTTGAGACAGAGTCTCATTTTGTCACCCTTCGTAGAGTGTAGTAGCATCATAGCTCACAGCAAGCTCAAATTCTTGGGCTCAAGTGATTCTTTTGCCTCAGCCTCCCAAGTAGCTGGGACTACAGGTTCCTGCCACAATGCCCACCTATTTTTTTTTTTTTTTGAGACAGAGCCTCAAGCTGTCCCCCTGGGTAGAGTGCCATGGCATTACAGCTCACAGCAACCTCCAACTCCTGGGCTCAAGCGAGTCTCTTGCCTCTGCCTCCCAAGTAGCTGGGACCACAGGC
>CAUYTI010093096.1:0-56187 GCA_963575145.1 Galago senegalensis | reverse complement strand
ACTATTCAAATACTTCTTATAATCATCAATTCCTCTCTTGACATTATGGATAAATACAAAGAAATCCACCATGTTTTACTAAAATCCAGAGGTAGATTAACTATATTTCTTTTCTTTTCTTTTTTCTTTTTTTTTTTTTTTGAGGCGGGCCCGGGCTGGGGATTCGAACCCGCCACCTTAGGTGTACGTGGCTGGCGCCTTAGCTGGTTGAGCTATAGGTGCCGATCCCAGGCATGTTAAAATTATGATTAAGCAGAGCATGTAGAGAAAACCTGAATAGACGAATCTGTAACACTGGAGAAAAAACAGGGAAGGGATTGTGATCCCAGATACAACCTTTCATAAAAAGGTCCATCAAAGGGCAGTTCTCAAGGAGCCCTCCTCTTGGCTTTTGCCATAGGTCTCATTTCACCACAGAGCGTTGTCTACCTGTCAAACATGTGACAATTGGAGCTTTTAAAATAGCAGAAACCCTAACACTACTGTGAAAAGTCTCTGCAATGCTTCCTGCTTCCAAAACCATTTCCATGTTACTCTAACAGATTGATTCACATTCACATCAAAAAGCACCTAAGCTGAAGTGAAGTAAAAACCAATTTATGTTGCAGATAATCAGCTGAATCCATTACACCTGGGGGTTATTACTGTGCCTGGACCGCACAGTCTACCAGGGCAAGGCTGAGTGGGAGTGGCAGGCCCTGATATGCATTCTAGAAGCCACAGAGTGACACTGGCTCTCAGAGTGCACAATCTGCCATTCACGTAAGTCTGGTTTGCCAGGAAGCCCAAGGATGGACTCCCCACCAGTACCATCAGGCCCAGGGAATTTGGCTAGCACCAGGCACCTCAGACTTCTGCCAGCTAATTGGCTTTGGGGAAGCCGCTGACCTACTCTCCACTGAGTGGCTTTTGCGAACCTGGAACCCAGCCTGCTTCTCATCATTGATCAACCTTGGCCAAGCCAGCTGGCTTGTTCCTTTGCAGACAGCTTGCCTTAGGGAAGCTGGTTGGTGGCTCGTCAACCTACTAAGCAAGAGAGACAGAGAAAGAGACACGAACTACAGAACAATCTCTCATGAAATGACCACGCTCACTTTCAGTTCAGGAGGACTTATCCATGAACAAAATCAGGGCTGGTGCCTGATATAATACAGACGGAATAGAACTCTTCATATCCTTAGCAAGGAACGTAATGAGCAAGTTAGCAGTGGGCCAAATTAAATGAAACCAGGAAGCACTTCATGAAACGGGCCTTATTTGAATGTGTATCATTATCCCTCTATGTCACATTCAAGCACAATGTCATAATCATCAATGCCACACTGACGTGCCTATGCGTTGGTGGCAAGGAACACAAATTTGTTGACTGGAGGCTTGTGGGAAAAACATTACCCATAGAACGCAGTCCTTTACGCTCAGGCCTCCCCCCCCCCTTGCCGCCTCCCACGCTGTCGCTGGGCTTCCAGTGCCTGAGCAAATGTTGAAGCAGGTTTCCCCCCCTTGGGGCTAAACTCATTGGGGATTTTTTATAATTCAAATAGAACAAAAATTTGTAACATACTAGATAAATGCTGGCTTCCTAATGTGAACTTGAGCTCACAAATGGAAATGACAAATGGGAACAATCAAATAAATGATTAACTTTTAATAGTATTCCAATTAAATCAGGAGGAAGGGAGCTAAAAGAACTATTTCTTAGGATGTCAGTCTTTCCATCCTAACACAATTGCTGGGAGGGTAGATTTATTCAACAGAAAGCACTGTTAGTGTTGTGGTTGGTTACCTCCCAGGAGAGATTCTACCCACCTCATCACTAATGTAATTATAATTAAAAACATGTAAATATGAAATTGTTTCTCAAATCCAAGTAAGCAGGGATCCTGTGATGGTCTTCTAAGAGCCACACGGATTATACACAGAATCATGGACATATCTTTAAAACAGTAGTACTTCAAATTTCTCCACGCATGAAACGGGCAACTTAGCTCAGTGGCACACAAGGGCCATATCTCAAAACAACTGAGGCAGATGGTGCTCAAAGTCAGTGATTCCAATTCATTTCTCTCTACAAAGCACGAATTATGAGGAATGAAATTCTAAAGTTCATTTTCTAAAAACCGAGCCAGAGGATAAAACTATTCCACAAGGCAAAATTTTTCCCTATGCTGAAATTTGGATTTAAGTAAGATGTCACACACTGTTTCACAAAAACGCAGACCCCTTCATAGGGTTCCCAAGAGCCGAAAAGCTTGAGTGTTACTGGTGTTTATTCACATAGTTTATAACTATTAAGTTATTCCGAAGTTTATGTTGAGATGTCAAGAATCTCAGAATGGAAAGTCACCATAAAGTATTCTAGTCTAATCTTCACGTGATATTGAACTTGTTTTCTACAACATCTCTCACTGTGCTGGGAAATCTACCGCCTTCCAACACGGTTCGTTCTACTGGAGAGCTCAGAGCACTGAAGTGAACGCTGATTCCAAATAAATGAAAGGTGGGTGGGGAGAGAGATGATGGCCACTTAAATAATCTGTAGAGCTCAGTATTTCATAATACCCATCGCTTCAGAATAATCCCATGCTAAGTATAAACCCAAATATGCCTAAAGGTTCAAAGAAACATCGTATTAAACAAATACAGAAAACAAGCAGAAAAGTCAAGATGCCTGTTACCAAGATTCACAGTTACCTCCGGGACTGTGAAAACTTTGACAGATTACAATCTCTCTAAGCTTCCCTGTCCTCTGTGAAATGGGAAAATACCTGCCACTGGGAGTCATTATATTTACTTTTACAAAAAGTAAAAATCCGACTAAAGCTCGTGGCACATAGCCTAATGCATGTTAAACTCTCAAGAACGGGTATTAGGGCTCGGTGCCTGTGGCTCAAGTGGCTAAGGTGCCAACCACATACACCTAAGGTGGCGGGTTCAAATCCCCAGCCTGGGCCCCCCAAACAACAATGATGGCTACAACCAAAAAATAGCCAGGCATTGTGGCCGGTGCCTATAGTCCCAGCTACTTGGGAGGCTGAGACAGGAGACTCGCTTGAGCCCAGGAGTTGGAGGTTGCTGTGAGCTGAGATGCCACGGCACTCTACCCAGGGGGACAGCTTGAGGCTCCGTCTAAAAAAAAAAAAAAAAAACGGGTGTTAGTAGTCTTGCCTTCAAAATCTTTACTATTCATTTTGAGACTTGCTATTCAAGTTTCATATCAACATAATATGAGGACCGAATCACCACCTGCTAACGCAGTCTCTGTACACGAAACAACTTTTTGTGTTACCGAAAGTACATTCCTCAATGGCTTAATGTCAAGACCAAGCTCACAGAGAAAGTGCTCTTTGCTTTGCTTATGCCGTAACGTGGGAATTTTGTTTAATGCTCTGCTTTAATGAGGGAGCTTCTTAGGATAATATTACAACAGAGAGAGCAGGAAACCCCAGAGAGGTCAAAGCAGTTCTGTAACTGTCATCTAAAACAGAAATATTTCCCTGGAATACCATTAAAGCTTCCTCCCCGTCTTTGTTCTGCTTTTTGAAGGAGGTAGGGGCCCCAATTTCCCTACCAATAATTTCTGTTTTTGACTTGGCAGCATAATCATATTAGACTTGAGGGGAAAAATAATCACCTTGGCAATGTCTTCTTCAGAGGTTTTTACAAAAGATATTTTGTTAGGATAAAGTATACTGAGCAGGCTCTTTAAGCAAAAACAAATCCACTTGTTACCAAGTGACCTGAGTAGCTTTCTATTTTTTAAAGGGAAAGTGTTCCACTCTTTAAGCGAACATTTTATTAAGATGGAAAATATGAAACAGAAGGGTAATTAGACAAGTACGTTGCTCTCTGCTACTCCTGCTGATAGGGTAAACTCAGAAGACTCTCAGAGTTCCTGCTGCCATATATAAATCAAAACTCAAGCTGTGGTTGTAGCAAAAACAGTTCTGGGATAATTTTTCTTTATATCCTGGGGCCTCAGGACAACTGATTGGAGAGATTAAGTAGCAGCTAAATGAATAAGTGTATAATCTAGGCTCTGTCTTATGTGTATGGGTGCACAAGCCCCAAAGAAATTGCCATCTCTAAACTAGAAGATGGAAATAGGAATATAATCTCTGGATTGTGATGAATAAATAAAATAGGGCCTCTGAATAAAGAATCCCCTAACGGGAAAGAAGAGGAGTTGCGGCCACCTCCATCTCCCCACCGTCTTTCCACTCAAAGATTTCTTAAACATAAGTCACCATAGTATCTGTGGGGAGAAAAAATCAGTAATAAAATCAGTTAAACAACATAAAAGATAAAAAATAAAGATTTCCTGAATGCTATTCAGTCCTATTTATCAATCCATGAGTGAGAGTAAAAGATGAAGGCCTTCTTTTCCACAGAGACTAGCAATCAGGATGGATTCCAACTGCTTTTGTCAAGGCACAGGATTTAAGGGCGGCATAGAGGACATGACCCTTTTAAGACACAGTGTCTTCAGCCTTGCCACTCTGATCTCCACAGGTCCAGATTCACATCCCCTTCTCAAACTCAAAATCCGTCCGGTGAGGCTGCTCAGTTATCCCATGAAGACCTGCTCTGGGCCCACCCCCATCATGATCTTCCTCTTCAGCAGCCTCATCAAACTAGTTGAGAGGCTTGGTTTGCTCAGCTCAGCATGCTAAGAAAAAGTCTCTTCCTAATGAATGTAACTTAAATATATCCCTTAGGCTCAACCCCCCTCGTTAACACATGCAGACTCATAAACTCTGCTGCTTCCCAAGATGTCTGGGATGCCTTCCCATTGCTCCCACCCCCAAATGAAGACTCCAGGCCGTTGCCGGCCTGCTGTGCTGCAATGCAGGCAGTCAGCCTCAGTGAGCAACAGAACTGAAGCTCAGCAAACTTGGGGAAGAAGAAACGTATGAAGCGGGAAAGACCGGTTATTTAGGCAAGGCTGCAGCATAGCTTGACAGGGACACAGAATGGGCCCGGAATACGACAGACCTGACTTTGAATCCAATCCCCTCTTCATCTGTGGTGAGACCTTGGGCAAGTGACTCAGACTCTCTGGACCGCAGGTTCTTCATCTGGTGAATGAGGATCTAACATCCAGGGTCCTATTTTTTCTATACTGGGTAGAGGCTTAAAGTTCTGGGATAATTTTTCTTTATATCCTGGGGCCTCAGGAAAACCCAGAGAAATTCAAGGTACGATGTAAGCATTTCACATTGTAGATCAACTCATCTGAGTCTAATTAGATCCTAATAACATGTGCCCTTTCCATATGAGTGCTGACTTATTCCAAAAGCTGATTCCCAATCTCTGCTTTTACTTTATCCTAAATGTGAGAACTCACAATTCGGCCACATTGTTTACAAGGCCCCCCTGGAATCTTTGTGCTTGTATTTTTTAGATTTTTAAAAGAAAAAAATATGCATAGATAACATTGAGCACTTCTGTAATTGAAAGATAGTTTGAAGACGTTAAATCAGCTACTTGGGAGGCTGAAGTGAGTGGATCCCTTGAGCCCAGGAGTTCAAGGATGCAGTGACTTTGCTCATGCCACTGCACTTTACAGCCTGGGTGATAGAGCAAGACCCTTACTCTGAAAAATAAACACATAGGTAAGTTAAAAAATAGGTCAAAGTGAATATGAAAATAAAAAATGGGTATCAAAAAATATAAGTATTTTATTTGTTTTGTTTTAATGACTCATTTTTCCTCCAGAGGTAACATTTAGAAGGCATTTAAAACTGTCTAAGCTTTCTCTTCTCTCCTGCTGCTGTCAATATTTTTGTTTCAAAAATGAACGACAACACTTCAAATAAAATCTGACTAATAGCAATCACAACAATCTGTGATGAGATTTCAGAGGCTCACAGAAATAAAACTATGCTGATTACACTTCAATATATTGACAAGAGATGTTAGGGAATGTGAAAAAAAATAGAGCCAAAGTTTTTCAAACACAAGCAAAAATACATAATCAATACCTAAGTGTTTAAATACCATTTAATTGCTCCACAGTTCCAACCACTACCACGTCTGTTAACTTAGAAAAAAGTAACATACTTCCTGCTCTTCTACAAAGACGCAAAGCACTGGAAGAATTTTGAGTTAAGACAATATTTACAAAACGGCACAATTCATTACCCGCAGCTATCAAAACCAGAGTTCCTGTGGTAGTTCCAGCCTCCTCCATGCCGTCATCAGCACAGTTGGAAGTATCTTTGTATCATAGATGGGATAAGGTTTCTATAGGTGTTGTATCTTTTTTTACTAAAATGTATATAATTCTAGAATGGAAAGGGTAAGACAGAATGTCATCTAACTGCTCCCCTGAACATATGGAAGGGAAGGCTGTTAGAGCTTAATGGACTTGCCAATATCACGGTGTTTGGTAGTGGAGAAATTGGAATGAAAAGCGAAAGCATGATATTAATATTCGCCAGATACTTGTGAGAAGCGCAATTAATATTGTGGAAGTTTATTAAACCTCACTTCCATCTTGTGATTCTTCTCCCCCACTATGCTCCGATACCAAAATTTCCTCAGGATAAGGTAATGCTTCTTGGACAAAGGACAGGAGGGAAACTTACACCTTCCCAGATGAAGGTATTTTGCTGTGAACTTAAAATTACTTTTGAGAGAGTCTTTAAAAAGCAAAACAGAAAAGAAAACCCACAAAAATTCAAGGTACGATGTAAGCATGTCACATTGTGTATCAACTCAGTACACTGAACCCCATAAATGCATCAATGTACACGGTTATGATTTAACAAAAAAAAAAAATTCACATACAGAAAAAACGTAAGATCCATGCAATTTCAAAGTACTATGTGATATCTCTTTTCCAAAGTAGTACATTTTATAGAACTGACAAGAGTTTCTGAATCGGGTGTATAGTAATAGCTTTCTTCAGTTAGATTTGATCTTACCAAACACTGAATATGCACATCAATAAATTCTGAGATTGAAAATTGAATTAAAAACAAATCCAAGGTACATTTGCTATATTTCTTTCTGCACACTCTAACATGTGTACGATCTGTCCATTTTCTTTGCTAAAACATGACCCTCCCTATCATCCTCCTCTTCCTTCTCCTGCACTTCCTTTTTCTTCCAAGACAAAGGAGTAAGTTCTCCTTTCTGAAGCTAAACCAGTAATTAAATTCTTTGCCTCTAATGTTGTGGTGAAAACTTCTGCTTGGGTTAAAGTTCCTTTTTGGTTTGTATCCTATTTGTCTCTTGACCAGAGGTCATATATTAATGACTAACTTTCCCCATGAAATTTCTCAGCAAATTTTCACTTAATTGATGTGCTTCTATAAAGTTTGGAAAGCACCTCCAAGGTCATCAACATTGCTGACCAGTCACATATCGTACATGAACTTGGGTTAATCCAGCTAATCAAGCTCATGATGTTTCCTGCCAACCCTGAGCCAGACCCTATGCCTATATTAGGTCTCTTGGTCCTACACAAACCCTACAAGGTAAGTTCTATCTTCATTCTCATATTTACCAATAAATAGACTGAAGCAAGTAAGTGTTACAGAAGTTCTATAACCTCCTCCAGGTCTAGGAGGTAGAAGAGCCAGGGCTTGAATATACGATCTGTCTACGATCTCTCTAGGTTCTAAAGCTTGAACCTTCTGTCCTTAGTCACAATAGCTAATGCTGATCTGGTCCTTCCTCTGAGATCACAGCGTGCTAAGCGCTTAACTTATGGTATCTTACTAATATTCACAACGCTATCTGCAAATGTCATTATTAGTACCATCACGTTACAGATGAGGAAGTGAGAGATACGAAAAGTTAAGTAACAGTTTTCTTAAAGGCAAAGTAAAGAGCACACTCTCTTGGCATGGAATAACTAAACTGCCCCTCTGTGTTCCCCTGACCCATCTGCCCTATACATGCTGACTGGCCTGACTAGAGAATCTGATGGGCATAAATGTGAATCTTTGGCTCACCTGCAAGAGTTAAAGAAAAATACTGTGTTGCCAAGGTGAAACGCCTTGTGCCAGTAAACATCAGAATACCCTGCAATCCTTTGATCAATGAATTCCTTACCTAAATAATTATTGCTTTCATAAAATGTCTCTGTTTGCTACTGACAGAGAGGGAACTGAACCCGTATGTCCTGCAGTAGCCTTTAAATAACCAAGGAGAGCGATCAAAATAAAAATAAATCTTGACCAGATTTATAGGTACACCTTGATTAGTTCTTGTTTTCGCCTTCAAATAAGCAATACCTGAAAAAAATGAAAGGGAATGTTGAGACCAGATATCATGTAATAGATGGGTTTTCTCTGACATACACTACGGTATAATGCTGAAAAAATAATGCTGGCCCATCATTCCTGATGCTTACCAGTTAAGTAGAGCGGAGAAAGAGACAAAGGGGGTTTTTCAGGATGCTGAAGGGTTCGGACACTTGCATTTGAACAAATTATCATTCGTTTAGCTCGACTTCTTGAAGTTTTGTTATGGAGTAGCATTTCGTTATTTTCTCTGAAGACACTATTTTTGTCTTTTGGCCTCAACTGGTGACAATTTTTTGACTGAAAAATTGTAATGTTGAAGCCAAATGTGGTTCATTCCGATACAATTCTGTTGCTGGCTAATGAAAAAGCAGATCTTATAATAATTTAATTATGCAAAATGTGCTATGAAGGTAATTGTTTACCCGTGAAGCTATCACTTCCCTGTCCACACCCACCAGCATTCAGAGTATGAAAGTGAAAGGCCTCAGTCAGTAGACATGCCAGCCAGTAAAGCTAAGGAATTATTTTTTCCAAAAGAGTAAAACTCTCGTTTGTCTATAAACTACCTTTTTAATGAAACCTTCTTCGTCTCCCTCAGGCAACACTTTATCTAGGATGGATTTGGCTACCTGAATAAAAATACCTGTTAAGAGAAAGACAGTGCCCATCAAAGCTGCTGAAATCTGATTTCATTTCAGATTCTAGAACTAATGTTGTTTTTTGTTTAAATAGATTTTGTCTGTCAATTTCCAGACCTGCTGTGCCATCCGCCTGTATGGACTGCTGTGGTCAACACGGGGGTTGTAGCAGCAAATTTTATTATGGACTGGTAATTGAATTGAACAGGTTTACATTTGAATAGATTTACTGCATCATGATCTCTGACATACTGCATGGGACTGAAATCCCTCTCCATCCATAAAGATACATTTAAGATGGTATCATTCTCTCCAGGCTCAGAAAAAAAAGTCTTGAGCCAAGGAGATGGCCAAACATAATTGTCCATTTATATGCAGGGTGTAATGCAATATTTCACTGCATTTTTTAAGTATAAAAGAAAAAAGAATACTCCTTATTTACTCCCAACCATCCCGTCCTTTCTATCTGGGGGGTGGTGCATTATAGAGCTGATGTTATGCCATCAAAGTGGGCATTAGAAATAAAGGAAAATAAATTATTATTTGACTGTATCAGCAATTCTCTTGAAAACAGGTCCCCTAAAGGGTCGGTATCAGCAACTGAAGAGGTGTACATCCCAGATAAGCGCCTCCCACTTACTTTCACAAACAATGTTCAATTAAACCCAGTTCACCCTTCTTCACACTCTCACCACCCTTCAGGGCTGCTCTTGCCTGAAACCACAATGGGGAAAATTATTTAGGAGAAAACAGGTTTGTTTTTTTTTTTCTTTTTCATCCTCCTTAAACTTGGACAAATAATTAAGTAAATTATAGTAGTAAAATCAAAGTAACCCAAAAATTCTGTCTTCTTAGACATGGAGAGATGTCTTCCACGTACTTTTCAGTTTTTGAAAGTAAAATATAAACCTAGGGCACATCAATGCCGTGTATCCATTCATATGTTACTCTTAGAAGATTGTGATTTGCTTTTTGGAATAATTCCTCAGTCTTCAAGGTTTGACACTGCTCTTGCTTACAAGCCTTTTTGGATGGGAGCATAAGTTTCGTTTGCTTCTATACCGCCCAAGTCAGTGATGGTATTTAATGTAATGAAGACCAAATGTGGACCATCACCCAGCTGATCACTAAGTCTTTAAAAACTCTCTGTTGCTCTGCCATAAGGTATAGGGCAATGACTGAGATAAGGGTTCCTCCTCATAAAAGTAAGCGACCACCCTCACCCTAACTAGATGGAAAACCTTTTGTCATGTGGGCGGGCGGCTGTTATTGGATTTTTATTTATGTGTTTTCCATCATCAAAATTGTTCTGTGGCAATTCTGCATAAGTTAGGAAGAACAACCATGGCTTTCTTTTTTCACTGCTATCACTGGACCCTGGAATACAGCTTTGCACACAGGAGGACCTTAATAAATAATCAGCTAAAGGAATATAAATGTAAAACATGGTAACTGTGAAAAATCCTAACAGTGCGCTCAGCACCTGTGGTTCAAGTGGCTAAGGCGCCAGCCACATATACCTAAGGTGGTGGGTTCGAATCCAGCCCAGGCCCACCAAACAACAATGATGGCTGCAACCAAACAATAGCCAGGCGTTAGTTGTGGCAGGCACCTGTAGTCCCAGCTACTTGGGAGGCTGAGGCAGGACACTCACTTGAGCCCAGGAGTTGGAGGTTGCTGTGAGCAGTGAAGCCACAGCACTCTATCCAGGGGGACAGCTTGAGCCTCTGTCTCAAAAAAAAAAAAAAAAAGAGTCCTAACAGTGCTAAAGGCTTCAGGGTACAGAGGACCCCCACCCTCACTGTTATTCACTAGTGTGACAGTTACCAATCTTTGGGCATCTCCGTTCCACCTCACCACGCGTATAGCTTCACAGGACCAACTGCCTACCAGTGGATTCTTTCTACCCATCTATCTACACACACACATACAAATTGAATCATACTGCTGAAAACCCCGCTTTTTACGTACATGGTTTTCACTCAGCATTGTGTCTCTATCATCTTTTCATCAAGTTTTATTGTGTACTTTGGTGTTTATATCTCCTTTTCAAGGAAAGAGCCTAGAGGAAGACCAGGAGAAGAATTTGAGCGGGTCTTCCTTGTTCCTAGCGGACAAGTAAAAGGCAGAGAAGTGCAGCATGAATTCCATAGGTCTGAATATGAACTACAACATTTTGTAAAAATCTTAGAATAAGAACAAGCCAGAGAAGACTGTGAGACCTAGTAATGCCATACGCCCTAGAAACCGGGGTTCACGCTTGGTGCAGGTATTCTTTAGTCTATGTGGAAAAAATAGGAGATCTCCAGCGGCAACCAAACATATAATCTAACAGGGCAAATTTCAAGAACAAAGCATATTTCTATGATGCAACAAAAGCTACACACTTATATAGTGAATCTGATTTTCTACTGAATTTTCATTACCAACTTTTCCTTACTTTATAAAACTATTTTAAACTCTGAGGAATCTTCTGAAGAGAAGGAAACAACAATCTAAATGGATTATGTAAAATGCACATTTACAAAAAGAATACATGCTCATAAATACAGTTAAAAATAAATAAATAAATGGTAAGGCCTCACAAACAAAATATTTCCCCATCTCCAGGCTGAAATGTTAGTTTCACTAGAAATGTTGAAATGTAAAAATATTTCAGGACCCTTCACACTCATGGAATAGCTGAATGACGTCTGGAATCAGTGGGTCCCGTTCCTGGCCCCTCCATTTATTAACTGTGTGAGCTTAGGCAACAATTTGTTTAGTGCAGAATACACGGTCACTGTTATTGTTTATATCTATGTTTGTTGTTATCCCCTACGGAAAGCAAATGGAAAGCAATTTTAATATCCCCTTTCTATTAATAATAGAAAATACACCTAAAAAGTAAGACTGGAAAATAATAAAGAGTACTTTAAACCCAAGATTAATTGAGAGGAATGAAAAAAAAAATCAACTCCATGAACCAAGTAGTGAGAAGAAAAACAAAAAGTCAATCCAATAGGTTTTCAGTTTGTCTTCACTTTACCTGCTTCGAGTTGTAAAGATAAAAAGACCCAGACTGCCAAGCATACCTGGTGGGTTTAGCTGCACGTCAGGCGTGTCC
Organism: Galago senegalensis; assembly: GCA_963575145.1. NCBI lineage: Eukaryota > Metazoa > Chordata > Mammalia > Primates > Galagidae > Galago > Galago senegalensis. The sequence goes on along the minus strand of CAUYTI010093096.1, from coordinate 44,188 downwards.
TGCCTTGACCCTTCCTGGGATGGGAAGCAGGTAGCCAGGAGGTAGCAGAAAGTTCAGGTGTAAAGCAAGAGATACTCTGCCATCAGATTCAGGGTACTCAGTGTTACCCCTTCTTTTTTCTGGTTTCTCTAAAATTGGTGTAATTCATGTCCCCGGAGGAAAGTAAAACTCAATGGAAATCAGGTGGGGGGAAGGGGACTGTGAATGTTACTGGGGTGAAACTGGGACTCAAGCATGACAAAAGTGATCCACGTAACCTAAAACATCTGTACCCCCTTGAGATTTTAAAATTAAAAAATAAATAAATAAAATAAAAAAGGGCAGCCACCAAGAATGAAGTACTGATAGACAGTCTGACATGGATGAATCTTGAAAACAGGGTAAGCGAAAGGAAGCACAGCCTCTCACCCAGACCACACACTGTAGGATGCACAGCCTCTCACCCAGACCACACCCTGTAGAAAGCACAGCCTCTCACCCAGACCACACACTGGAGGATTCCACAGACGGGAAATGCTCAGAAGAGCCAGATCCATGAGACAGAGAGTGGACCAGGAGTTGCTGGGGTGAAGGAGGTGGGCCTGGGGAGCGACTGCTAATGGATGTGAAATCCCTTTTGGGGGGTGATGAAATTGTCCTGACTGTGAGTAGGAGTGATGGTTCCACTCTTGTGTGTTCCCTGAAAAAATACCAAATTGTACGCTTAAAAATGGTAATTTTATGATCTATGAAATATATCTCAGTAAAGGTGTTCTTAAATAATAATAAATTTTTTTGAGAGATTCCTAAAAAAATTTTGTATATCAGTATGTTGAGATAGAGAAGTCAAAATTGAATTAGGCAGTGACAAAGTGCTGAAGTTTTATTTTAAAAAATAAAACGATAAAAATAAAATAAAATAACATGGGAGCAATCCCAGGCCCACGCCTCTCCACACCAGGCCCATAGCATAGGGACAGCAAAGTGCATTACCTTATATTTTTTTTTTTTTTTTTTTTGCGGTTTTTGGCCAGGGCTGGGTTTGAACCCGCCACCTCTGGCATATGAGGCCGGTGCCCTACTCCTTTGAGCCACAGGCGCCGCCCAGTGCCTTACCTTCTTTCAGCATGCCCACTTTCAAACACTTCATGAAGCGGCAAGCCTGGCAGGATTTACGTCTGCGCTTTGTGATCTCACATTCATTCGTGGCAGGGCAGCTATATTCTATATTGCCTAAAATACAGAGTTTGAAAAAAAGAAGTTGTTAGATTTGCTAGACTCAGAAATATGAGCCTTCCAAAGGCAATGTTACGTCTATTATACTAACCCCCCTCCCCCCCAAAAAAGTATTAATAACATGAGATTCATGATGAATGTCAGAAATAACAGCAAGTCAGATGCTGGACGGTAATTACTAAAAACACACTGAACCAGGAGAAGACTTAACAGTGAAGCTCTGATTGAGTTTAAAATTTGCCTTTAAAACATTATGCTTACACCAGGCGCAGTGGCACACACGTGTAATCCTAGCACTCTGGGAGGCTGAAGTGAGTGGATTGCTCGCACTCAGGAGTTTGAGACCAGCCTGAGCAAGAGCAAGACCCTGTCTCTAAAAGTCGCTGGGTGTTGTGGCAGGTGCCTGTAGTCCTGGTTACTTGGGAGGCTGAGGCAGAAAGATCCTTTGAACCCACGAGTTTGAGGTTGCTATGAGCTGTGATTCCATAGCACTCTACTGAGGGTGACAAAGTAAGACTCTGTCTCAAAAAACATTATATTTAGTCTACCCATGTCAGGTAATAGTCTTCAAGGAACTTAAGATCCTAAAGCAATTTCAAAGTAGACTATTACTATCAAAACGCAAAACTGTATTCTTGGATCATCAATCCTGGATTTCTTTTGGTTGTTAAAGCTTTGGTGCGTTGGGCCTATTGTCTTTCTGACACTGAAGGACATAAACCTCATTCTGACAAATGACCAGCAGGCTTATTTGGGACGTTATGGAAGCTCCTGGAGGGCAAGGACAGAAATCACAAATTCTGGCTGCAACAGCTTACCAGAGCCTTCTAACGGTTTTATGCTTGGAAAATGCTTCTGATGACAAAGATGAAGATGGTCATCACAGTCATCACCATCATCCTGTTTGTTATCTTATTTGTATAATTAATTAGTATTCAAGCTCTATGATGTTATTAAAAAGAATGAAGTATTATAAAATAACTTTCATATTAGATCTTATATCATTCATGGTGGTATCTACATACCTAACATTGTAAGTACGTAACAAGAAGATCCAAACTTCTTCAGTGAAACTTTTTCAGTCACTGCAAGGGACAGCGTGTGGGATGTGCTGCCGGCCTCCCTACAGCTTTGTAAAGAAGCCGCCTTCAGAATAAAGCCTCCTTCCCCTATCAGCTCTGTCTCACAGTGCTTGAAGGTCTTTCGTTACTTCCTAACCCTTTCCCCTTGTGATTAAGTGCATTAGTATCTTAATGAAAATGCATTCTGTTTATTGCCCTCTTGGGAAGTGGGAGGTCATCACACCAAATGCATAAATTGTCATCAGAGACGGTCCGAGCATAATTGCAATTTTGCTGCTCCATGTTTGCAATCGTCAGGTCCGTCCAAGTCCCCTGAAACATGCGCAGATTCTAGTAATTAGCATACAGTCTGCCTGGGACCACAGCATTGATGAAATATTTCAGAGTTAATCACACTTTGTAAACACTGATTTATATCGACTACCTTTCTCCAGACTGATGTCTCCTCATTAAATATCACATTAGTGGATTGCAGGATTGTACAAAGACTCAACTACTCAGCAACTGCTAATTCAACAGGAAGTAATACCTAACCACTTAGAACTGCGGAACACTGGTTAAGAATGCACGATGTGAAAAAATAAGTCTGTGCATTAGAACTTGAGATAAGCCTATCAAAATTGTTTGACTAAATTAGCATTCTAATTCAGGACGTTTATAATAATAAAAGCAACTGCCTTTTAGCACGAGGTTAAATAATAATGGCGTATTAACTGCATCAACAGAAGCATACACCATCACCTTCCTCAGAGATACTACTGGTTCATAGAAAATTAAGGATAAGTGAAAGGAACCAGACTGCCTGGGTCATGGCTAAGAACAAAAGGATTGAGCATGTGAACTTCAGATGAACCACTCTTCACTTCAGAGTTTCTTTAGCCACCCCTGGAAAATTTATTTCGCATCCAAAGAGCGCTGCTAGTAATTTTCTAAGGGTTAATTAGTATTCTACCACCAGATGCTTCCACTCCATACAATTCCCCCCCCCCATTCCTTATTTAAAAGGAAGCCCAGGTCTTTGCTCTGTTAGGAAACACTGAACAATGACCAGTGAGAAGGATCAGAAAGAAAAACAAAAAAAACACCAGTGTCTGCTAAACAGACATTCTGCGCTTTTTTGTAGTTGGAAAGTGAGTATGAAGTAATACTCCATTCACGCTCTCATGTTAGGGCATGAGTGCCAGACCCACACCTTAAACTAAGTGCTGGAAAGTTCCACCAGGATGATCCATTGTCGTCACAAAGAAACGTTATCTTTCCTTTCAAACTTGTTTTTTCGCTTCCTCTTTGAAAAGCGCATCCCCATCCTTCATCTCAACATTTTTCCAACAGGAAGGTACAGCAGGCAGGTGTGCGCTCGCACCTGGACTGAGGCAGCCGTCTCCCTCCTGGGTGTGTTTCCCCCGCTCCGACCCGCTCCAGTCCACACTGCCTCCCACCACCACCATCTTCTCCCTGTGATGGCTTTCAGCCTGTCACTACCCTATTTTTTTAATAGAATCAATAGATTCTTGTACCCTCCTGAATTAAGTATAAAATATGAGACTAGCAAACACCATCGTCTCCCAATCTCTCACCTACTTTTCCAGCAATATAACAATGATTGCTTCATGCGAACTTTCCAAGGCAGCCCCTATGATGTATTCATTTTGTGAAGTGTCCTCCAGATCCCTCTGAGAATGGCCTATCTCTGTCACTCTTTGCCTCTTAAAATTATCTCTAAGGCCCCATGCTCAACTCTAATTCCAATCTAATCTTTCATGAAAACTTCTCAGACTATTCTAGCAGAAAATGATTTCTTGGTTCTCAGATGGCTTTAGGTACTCTGAGACAGGCTGTATTTTGTTATACTTCTTCACATCCATACTACTGATGAAAGTAGGATATGAGAGGACAAAGACCATTTCTTACGCAGTATAAAGCATGCACCAAAAATCATATCAATATCCCTATAACAACTTAGCATTTCCCTCTTATCTCGGACTATTATTATGAACGTCATTCATAGTGTTGTAATGTAGGAATGTCACAGGATCCAGTGAGCTGCATGTCCCACTGAGAAGCAGTATTAATAAGACTAAGAAACCCACTCCACAAATAATCAAAAAACCAGAAGAAAACTGAGTTAATTTTTCAAAACCTTGAAAAGTAGCTTTGACAAAAACAAAAACATGTGGGAGCAAAAGGGAGAGAGAACCCAAAAGAATACTGAAGCTTCTGAGAAGTAAAGTGTAAAAAGAAAAAAAAAACCTGTAAGAGGCATTAAAGGAAATAAAAGTGCATCCTGATATGAACAGGATAAAAAGAAAAAATAATATATGAAAACAGACAATACTAAAAGAGTTATATGATCTTATCTTACTATAATACTTATGATTGACCCAATAGATGATCTCAGAAATGCTGCCACATTGGGGAAAATATTTAGGACTGATTCAATAATAACAGGGCAATCTATGAATGACTCTTTTATGAGAAGTTGTGTAAAGATTGTTAAATTTCTTCAAAGAGCGGAAAGGAATTTGTGAATTTTTTTTTTTTTTTTTTTGCTGGGGCTGGGTATGATCCCACCGCCTCCGGCATATGGGACTGGCGCCCTACCCTTTTGAGTCACAGGCGCTGCCCTGTGAAATTGTTACATAAGAGTTTTAGACCACACGGTGATAATTTATATACAGTGTAATATAGTTTCTACCCACTGCATTCTATTATAATGCAAGGACAAAGAGAAACAGAAAAACGGGAAAAGTTTCAATACAGCCTTAGAATGAATTCTTGAGGGAAGAGCCTGTCTTATTTTTGCTAAGTCCTCAGTGCTTATCAAGGAGCCTGGAATTTTGTACCAAGAGATAAAGATAGAGATGGTTCCTGATCCTGAGGAGTTCAGGGTCACAAAGAAGACAAGATGTGTAAACAAACAACGACACAGCTCAGTGTGGGGGGCATAGTTCAGGACGCAGGAGAGGCCCACGCATGCACACACACACATCTCCATGACACAGAGATTATGTTTAGGGAGGGCAGCAGACTGTTCACACAGGAGCAAATGCTTGAACTATTTTGTGAAAATATATATAAATGGCTACTTTGGGGTAAATCAATCTTCCCGAAGCTATAGCAAATGCAAAAACATTTTTGGAAAAAGTTCACCATGAATGGATGGAAAACAGTCGTCCTAAGTGTTTTTTTAACAAATGGGGTATTTTCGTCTTAAGGGTATAGAAACTGCTTACAGTGAATCAGGTCCATTTCACAAATACTCTATTTCAATAAAGTTAAATTCACGAATATACATGATAACCTTGATTCCACTAAGTAACTTTGTGTATAGCTTGTAAAACAAATCAACATCATTCTAAATAAGTATTTGCTGGAGGAAAGCCTCTCTAATTTCCAGTCCCTCCCATTGAGTTAGTTCATTGTTGGTGGCTATCATCGCCCACCCAACTACGTCTTTGATCCATGTTAGCATCTACAGAGATTGTGCCCTTGAAAAACCTTCTCGGATGCTTTTTTATGCAATAAAGAAAGCATTTTATCCAAAAAAAAAAAAAAAAGTGCTGCCCCTAGCACCTGGGAAACAATGTTACATCTATTTTGGTAAAGGTTCAAAGACATTACTCCCAGTAGACCTGAAGATCTCTATGGGGCACTTGTTTTCCTTCAGTTTCGCTAGAAGTGGGAACTAGACAAAAATATTTCCAAGAGCAACTGTGGGCACCTGGAATGTTAACCCTGGACAGTCATTCAGGGAGATGCAGAAGTTACTGTTCACAGCACTGGATTCTCATTGCAGACACGGAGTTTTCTTGGATTATAGCTTGCTATTTTCTGGGACACATTTGTTAGATGGCACCAGGGACTGAACTGGGCAGCGACTGATGACACGGCTGGAATTTTCCCAGTTTTGTCAATAGCTGGGGAAGTGTGCTCTGCTGCAGAGGGAACCAAGTCATCACGGAAGCTCGGGGTTTTTAAACCAGGCTGACAAGAATGATAGAGCAATTTATAATATCTCCTGGCAGCTTTTCAGAAAGTCCTGGGCTCTGATTACTTAGTTCAGAGTCTTTTGTACAATTAGTTTGCAGGCAATATAATTTTCTCACTTACTGCTTAATAGAATCTTGCAGCTAGCTGGCGGAGAGAATAACGGGGTGTGTGTAAAACTCCAGCCTGGAGTGCCAGTGGATAATTTGTATATTCCTTTCAGTCACTTAATGGACTTTTACAGTTTGGCAGTGAAGGGGCTGAATGATGTAAATTAGCATGGCGTTTCAAAATAAAAATATATGTCAAATCTTTACTCCTGATTCACATCACTCCCACACAGTAATGATGCATTCAGATTGACGTCGTTCCTAAGAGTTGCCTTCTTTTTCATATATATAGACACCATAATTGTAAAGCCAATTTGAAAGCATCTGTATATTTCCCTCAATTGTTTTAATTTTATTAACAGAAGCAAATGGCTTGAGATGACCCATGGGGCACTCTGAGTAGGGTTTATCCAATTGTTTTTCAACATTAAGTGATTTAAAAATAATGCGATTTGCTTTGGTATACAATTACAGAGCACTGCAAACATGCAGAAAATAATCTGTACTATTTCTGTTTAAAATGCCTTAATATATATATCAAGAAATAAAAAAAGAAAGCATCCTCTTTAGTGTATAGAAGCAAAGGTTTTTCCATTTTTACAATGATACTGCTTTGCTTTCTTTTTCTTCTTGTTTTTAACGATCATTTTGTTTATAACGCCTCTTTTGCTCATTTCCACCTGAAAAAGAGTAAGTAATACTATCTATAGCTGGGATTAATATTATGGAATAATGATTTGTTATAGATCTGTAACTTTAAAAAGTCATAATTGCATCAATGCATACATAAGTTAAAGGAGCTATTTTTTCAAAGACTATGCCAAAATTAGACTTTAAATAAGTTATATATGGATACTATCCCTGATTCCAAAGATTTCATAAAACACTTTTTTGATGCTTCCTTTAGAATCGCCACTTTACCAGCTATAAAAGGAGGGGAGGGACTATAGTGTAACCTTATTTTCACTCAAAAGATGCACTGCCCTCTTTGTCATGACACAATGCCAAATGATTTTTTTTTCCCATTACTAAATTTTAACTCTAAACTCAAAGGTCAAAGATCTGCCACCACTGAAGCTATTTTGAGAATCTGCCTCGTGCTCTAAAAGAGGATTCCCAAAAATACAACAAGGAATGGCAGTGTTAGACCACTACTGGGACCCTAGACCACATGCCAAGTGTGGGTTCTGGCCTGTTGAGGTGGGAGGAGAGAAGTGTCACGGCAGGTTACTAGTTACAGCGGGCTCCTATCAAAGTAATTTCATACGTAGGGTTATGCCAACAGTCTCGTGTTCTTTGCCTCTGTATCACCCCTCTCACCCCTAAAAATTGAGGTGGGGGAACAGGTAGGTACAGAAAAGACATTTTGCTATTGGATTCTTTAGCATTATACAGGCCCAAATTCTGATACTCATAAACGTCGCAGGCGAGAGTCATTAACACTAGCACAAATTGCTGTCTCCTCAAGGTGAGGCTCAGGCTTAACTCCCAAGTGGAAATGGAGGTGGCTTTGCCTTTAAGGAAAAAAGACTGGAAGGAAACCCACAAGCAGGTCGCCTTTGCCCCTCAGCACTACCCTGAGACTGGAGACCACACACTCTGGTTTCATCCTGCAGGGACTTGTGTTTGGGAGTCACTGAGGCTGCAGCCAGTGCCAACAGAGACCACCTTCCTATATAATATGTCTAGCAATAAGATTGTATTTCCCCACTGTGGAAACAAAAAAAAATGGTTAAGCTTTAAAAATGCTGCCAAACGGGGGCAAATCATTTGGCCTTGGGTTTTTTCCAGTTGAAACAAGATACATCTTGCCTTGGCTTCCCCCAAATTTCCTTTATTAACTAAATGCCAGGCACTGTGCCCATTCACCTTAAAGAAAAGATGGGGGAAAAAATCCTTGTATGCCTGTCCTGTGTCCATCGTTAGCTACTGCGTGGCACAAGGTTAAGGGAAACACCTGAGGAGGAATGAGTGAGGGGAGGAGAGGAGAAAAGAGGGAGAAAGAAAACGACAGCTGGGAGTCCAAATTCCAGCTCGGCCATCCGATATTAGCTGTGTGAACTTGAAGCAGTTACCTTATTAGTCTCATTCTGCTAAAGTACGAGAGAGGAATAACCATATCTGCTTTATAACAGTGTAAGGATTACATGAAACAAAGGTGTTAAAATCATATGTGGTTTTTGTCCCCATTCGGAGGAAAAAAGGGGAGAAACAGAGGTTTAGGGAAGATAGCTTGAACTCGTGAGTTCAATACGAGGCTAAGTCAAAATGACTCTCCTCCCCCCCCCCAGCCTCTACAAAAAAATAGAAAAATTAGTTAGGTGTAGCCGCCCTCACCTGCAGTCCAAGCTACCCAGGAGGCTGAGGCAGGAAGGTCTCTCTTGAGGCCAGGAGTTTGAGGTTGCAGTGAGCTATGATGACTAAGATCCCATTCCCACTGATTATTATAAACCTTGATGCTTAAACTGTAATCAGGGGTTGGGAATATTACAGAAATAAGCTTCCTCTGATTCACACAAGGGGGTGAAAATGGACATATCCTTGGTTCAGAGAAGTGGAAAGAGAATTGCTGTCTTTCCGACAAATCCAGAGAGAGAGAGCACGTAACTATGTTCTATAGATATCGAGGAAAAAAGGAAGACTTAGGCATTTTGTGAAGTACCAAGCTGTGGAGGAAGTGAATCTCTAGGACATCAACTATGTCTCAGGAATACTTCTTACCCCTGGCTCGTTGCTCACCTGCCCCTGGCTCATCGTGTACCTGCCCCTGGATCCTCACGCACCTGCCCCTGGGCTCATAATGCACCTGCCTCTGGCTCCTCACGCACCTTCCCCTGGCTCCTCACGCACCTGCCCCCCACTCATCGCACACCTTCCCCTGGTTCATTGTGCACCTGCCCCTGGCTCATCGTGTACCTGCCCTCAGCTCATCGTGCACCTGCCCTCAGCTCCTCACGCACCTGCCCCTGGCTCCTCATACACCTGCCCCCAGCTCATCACACACCTTCCCCTGGCTCATCGTGCACCTTCCCCTGGCTCATCGTGCACCTGCCCCTGGCTCATCACGCACCTGCCCCTGGCTCCTCACGCACCTGCCCTCAGCTCATCACGCACCTTCCCCTGGCGCCTCACGCACCCGCCCCTGGGTGGAATCTCATTGTAACCGACAGTAAAACATCTGCAAAGCTCTTCAAACATCGCGGCCCAGGCTTATCTCTTTCCACAGTCTCAGGTCAGCTTCTACCTCTAGCTCCAGCCCACCCCTGGTTCCCGGAGAGCAGCATGTCTCTCCTGCTGACCCTCAATGTGTGCTACTTTCATCATTTCCTTAGTGAAACTCTCCCGGTGCTCACAACACTGAGTGAAGGGTCTCTGTGGGTATAACTAGCTCATCCCACACAAATTATCTTCAAGTGAATTCTCTTACCACTTAACATATTTTATTTTATTCCTATTGAGTTATCCCCACCTCTGGTATATGGCCCCGGCTCCCTACCCCTTGAGCCACAGGTGCCACCCTGTTCTTATTTAATTTTAGATGGTCTCCCTATGTTCCCAGCCCAGTCTTGAACTCCTGGGTTCAAGCAATTCTTCTGCCTCAACATTCAGGGGAACTAGGATTACAGGTACCTCACACCTGCCCCACCTGTACATTCCTTAAGGGCATCTAGCACTTTTTCCCTTCAGGTCTCAGGGTGTCTAGACAAGTTAGTGAGCCACAGGAAACACTAATTTGTCAACTTAATTTTTAGCATTTCTATTCTTCATTCCTCCATTGTTGTAGTTAGCCCCAAATTGTTCATTACAAAACTAGAATAAAACTGATAGCAATCCATCGATAATGTATCATTTATCATAAAGCAACACAGATTTATAGGACATCAGATTTCGAAGGGATCCTAAATTCCAGTTGCTTCAGTCCCCGGTTTTGTGGAAGATCATGGAAGGGTGAATATATGTGGCTCACCTGTGATCACTAGATCCTCCCTATGATTCCTCACCCCTCTTTACAAGAAGATGGGCTAGTTAATGGCAGAAATGAGGCTAAAGCTAAGGTTCTCTCTCATCTAGTCCCATGGTCCTTAAATGCACCTATAAAAAGTTAGGTATCACTATTTAAGGCCTGATGACAGCACACCCTCCCTCCAAGGGCCAGGCACACTTTGATGTGCTTTACACACAGGGTGGTCATGAAGTTTGTGTGCATTGTAAAATCGTACTTTGTAGATTGCACCCTAACTTTATTCCATGTGAACTCCTGTTTTACAGATTAAAGCTTTAAGGCAGAGAGAATAAAAGGGAAGATGCCCAGAATCATATAGCTAACAACTGCTAGAGCCAGGATTTGAACCCAGGCAGTCTGGATCCAGAGTTGGTGCTCTCTACAGGCAATGCCACTTAACTCTCATCTTTCACATGTAATTAACTAGATGCTGTTTAGAATAAAAATAAAAAATGAAAATCTCATCTTCCAAAGGGTGCTCTGTGTAGCTGTTATTGCTGTTGCTGCTGGGTGGAAATTGTGATGCCTGACACAGGAGGCGGAGAGTGACAGGATAAGGGTGGTTCCTGGCATGGCCAGACTTACCGCGCAAGGGCAGCTGTGGGACAGGATAGGGTTGCTCTCAGAGAGTGGAATCTCTCAACACCTCAAAAAGAAATCCCTCGACTTGTCTCTCTACCACTATGGTTTGAGGCCAGTCTAATTCCACAGAAACCAAACAGAGCGTGTCACCAAAGCAACAGGTGTCAGGTGGCACACAATGCATTTAACAATCCCAAAATAAGGCTATTGTTCACGGTAGGGACACAATTAACCCATAATCAGGAGGGCGTGTTCTGAAACACATTCGAAAGGGAATGGTAAGTGCACAATAAAAATACACTCACGGGTGGAAATGATGGAGAACATAAATATTATCCAAAGTATACAGAAATTCAATGTTCTTGGCTTTGATGTGATAGTACTGACTGGTTCAGTTCTCCTGCAGTGTAGAATGCAAATCCTACATGATGGGTATAACGCTTCATCATAGAAGAGTTCGCTTTTCTGCCACAAGAGAAGCATATTATCTGAACTCACCATAAACTCCAAACTGGCTGTGCTCAGTAGCCAGTATTAATTTTTTCATATTCTTTCCCTACCTATGAATTTAAAACAACCTTGCCTATCTCTCTTTTAGAACATACAAGTTTTAAAAAAAGGGGGGTTTGTTGACAATCTCTTGGTGAGAAAAAGAAGGTAATCAAGTCTCCTACATCTATATTATTTGAATAGTAAAGTTTCAGTGTGTACATTTTGCCGTGACAGTGACAGACTCGTATAATAAGTCAGTATGACAAACACGGAGGCATTTGGATCATACCCTATTGTGACAAAAGCAGTCGACTCTTAAAAACAGAAATTTGACTTCTTGAGATTTTGCTTGCACCGTAAGCAGAAGAAAGCAAGCACTTACTTTCCCAATGTCTCTCAGTGTTGCTGCTCTGCTGGCATGCCCAGAACTATGTCAGAAAGGAGACAGTGGCATCAGAGTTTTCCTTTAAGATCAAACCCATATATTCAACAAATATCTGGGGCCTTTAAAATTAACAGTGATTTGGGGAACTCCTTTTCATGTATTTCTTTATTTATTTTAGAGAGACTCACTTTGTCCTTTGTCAACCTCAGTAGAGTGCTGTGGCATCACAGCTCACAGCAACCTCCAGCTCTTGGGCTTAGGTGATTCTCTTGCCTCAGCCTCCCGAGTAACTGGGACTACAGGTGCCTGCCACAATGTTCAGCTATTTTTTTTAGTTGTTGCAGTTTGGTAGGGGCCGGATTTGAACCCGCCACCCTTGGTATATGGGCTGGCGCCGTACTCACTGAGCCACAGGCACTGCCCCGGGAATTCCTTCTTGAAATAAGTAATGGTAAGTATATGTAAACTGCTAGAGGCAGTATAATATACTGATTATGAACTAACATACTAGAGTCAAACTTGGCTCGAGTTCTGCTTGGTATTACAATTTTTCTGTGTGATTCTGGGTCAGTTTTTAAATTTAAAGTTACTTTCATCAAGAATGAAATGAGGACAGGACATAACCATTGATACATTATGAGGTTGCCATTGAAAGTAAGATCTGCTAGGCACAGCAGCTCAGGCCTGTCCTCCCAGCACTCTGGGAGGCCGAGCCAGGAGAGCAGGTGAGCTGGAGTTCTAGACCAGCCCGAGTAAGAGTGAGACCCTGTGTCCACTAAACATAGAAAACCTAGCCAGGCGTGGTAGGTGCCTGTAGTCCCAGATACGTGGGAGGCTTAGGCAAGAGGATCTCGCGAGCCCAAGGGTTTAAGGTTGCTGTGAGCTATTATGCCAGGACACTCTATCCAGGGCAACAGAGTAAGACTTTGTCTCAAAAAAAATTTTTGTTCAGTAAGATCATGTATTAAGATTCTCAGCTGAGTGACTACAGTGAACACTGGTCACATGTACACATGGAAACTCTACTCAGGGAAGGGACACAGGAGAAAGAGCTAAGAGGGACTCAAGTAGATGCTGGTCCTCAGCACAAAAGTAAGGAAGGGCTACGGAGAATCCCTTCTAGCCTGTACTGGTCCACCAAGGCACCCGAGGCCTGAGTAAAAGGCACTAAGTGAGGAGCCCAAGCAGACCACTGACCAATAGACCAGGCACGATGCAGGCCTGTCATAAAAGGAGGAGGAACAGTCAAAGAAGAGTAATTACCCCAAGATCTGGGAACTCGGGCAGGGCTGCTAGCTGGATTTATTATGGAATAATACAAGGAAAGGTCAGAGGAGAACAATGACAGCTCCTAACGCAGAGTTTGCGTCCGAAGGTTTCCTCTCTGAAATAAAAGCCGTCCACCTGAACAGTCTGCTGTGATAGTGATTACAGAAAGGGGCCTGGCACTCCCTAGAGAGGGAGACCAGAAAGGGAAATACACAGGAAAACGTGGCGGGGAGAGTGAGGGTCCTGTTTAGTGATCATCCAGAGGAGGGCGGGCAGCGATGGATTTGCTTCACCCTGACTCCTCACGGAAGAGCAGGTCTGATTAGCAGGCTTGTTCTCAAAGGCCCAGATCACACAGATTTGGGTACCTGCAGGTCATTCAGTCTCTGTTATGACTCCTTAACTCCAGCTGTTACAGCACAAGAGCAGCCAGTCTGTACAAGAATAGGTGTGCCTGTGGTGTCCCAACAAAACGTTCTTTTATTTTTTGGCAATTTTAGCCAGGGCTGGGCTTGAACCGCCACCCCCATAATACGGGGCTGGTGCCTACTCCCTGAGCCACAGGTGGCGCCCCCAACAAAATGTTCTTCAGCCAGGTGGATTTTGCCCATAGGCCTTGGTTTCGCTCTCTGTTCTCAACAGTAGGGACAAAAGATCACAATGACAAAAATACTCTGTGGTCTACCCATTATGTCCTTTCTTGCTCACAACCCTGTAAGGTCGTTCCCACAAGTTAGGTACAAAAATTTTAAAAATGAAATATCTGAGACAGTCAAATGGAAAAATGAGTTACAGGACTTTTTGCTTTAAGTATATGCAAAATTTTTAATTATGTATTCTTCATATGGAACATAGTCTGAAGTCTCTGAAAGACAGTGTGGCTGGGACCAAGGAGGTATCTTGGGAGGAGGGAAGACACTTTGGAGGCACAAGAAAAGGGAAGGTGCCCTCAAGGACGAAATGCCAGGCAAGATTCACTCCTTTGAAGACTCTTGTGCTGGGCGGCACCTGTGGCTCAAAGGAGCAGGGCACTGGCCCCATATGCTGAAGGTGGTGAGTTCAAACCCAGCCCCGGCCAAAAAAAAGAAAAAGAAATGAAGACTCTTGTGCTTATGTCTGCCCCCCCTAAATGGAAACTTTGTAAATAGTAAGCACCGAAAAAAAAAATGGCTATCAGAATGCAGATTTGGGATCCGATTTACCCTACAATGTACATTAAGATTTTACTAGCTAAATTCTAAATTAATTAATATTTCCTTTTACTAAATTCAATTATTCTGTCTAGTATTACTCAGAGATGCCCTAAAAATACGCACATATATAAAATAATAGCTATTTCTTTAGGTCTACTCAAAGCAAGATAAAACTAGATTCAATTCCAAAGAATATAACTTCCTTAGTTTAACAAATAAAAATTAAAAAAGAAAATTTCTCCTTCTAACTAGAGTTCAAGGAGACAAAAAGAAAAGGTAATTGAGTCTAAATGGCCTTCTGATGTGCTCACAACATTTATGCAAGTGGATAATGATTCTCACATGAAAACGGGAGGAGAAATCAGCCTTTTTCTTCCTAAAATCAAGAATTAAAGAGTATTATTAGTGGAAGGTGGAGAGACATCGTTAGCATTGGTCTAAGACAATGGTTCTCAACCTTCCTAATGCCGCGACCCTTTAATACAGTTCCTTATGTCGTGGTGACCCCCAGCTATAAAATTATTTTCATTGCTTCTTCATAACTGCTATTTTGCTTCTGTTATGAATCGTAATGTAAATATCTGAAATGCAGGAGGTCCTCAAAGGGGTTGCGACCCACAGGTTGAGAACCGCTTGTCTAAGGCAACCAGCCTAAAAACGTGGTGGAGAAATGGATGCTAGTGAATAAAAATCCAGGGAACTGAGGCAGGAAACTGACCAAGGGGTACTGAAGAACCCTCAAGCTTCACACTTACGGAATTTCTGAAAATGAATTTCAAAACATTAGGTATTTTTAAGACTTAGTTCTGACTGCCTCTTTTCTAAAAACCTTTAACATTATCTAATCATCGTAACATCTGCAATATTCTTAATTCCCCATTTTTATTTTAACGACTTAATGGAAAATTTTGCCCACGGGCTAAAATCTCTCAAGAAACAGAATAACCTAAAATCATTTGATCATTTCAAAGCTTTTACAATATACGATACAGTATACAGAGGGGGGTTAAGAGCACAGGCTCTGGGTTCAAATTTTCTGGGACTCAGTCTTTGGGCAGTTAATTCTCTGTGCCTTATTTTCCATATCTAAAAAAAGATAATTTAATAACAGCAGTATCTACTTCACTGGGACGATGTAAGAATTAAATAAGATAATTAATATAAAAACAACACGTGGCACATTATAAAATTAATATATTCATTATTACGATAAGGTAAATGGTATTCATTGTTATTATTATTCTAAATTAACAAATTCTTCATCCATTTCTGGTATAAAGGTATTGCATTGAAATCAGCAGGCTAAAGGCAGCCATGTACAGTATCCACATATGTCATAACTTGTGGATAAGCCCAAGGATATAATACTTAGGTCTTCAAATTTAGGGTATATCTCAAGCCCCTCAAAAATGTTTGAACATTAGGGGAGTTATTATAAAAAGAAAACAGGAAAGAGAAGATGCTGGAAAGAATACTGAGGAATTGGAACTCTTAAACTCTGTTAACTGGAATATAAAATGGTGCACTGCTATGGAAAACAGTATGGAGGTTCCGCAAAAAATTAAAATATTTGGGAGGCCAAGTCAGGAGGATTGCCTGAACCTGGAAATGAGCTACGATGATCCTACTGCACTGTAACCCAGAGCAACTGATGATCCGTCACTCCCACTTCTTAGGACAAGGATATATCCAAAATAACTACAAATAGCATCTTCAACAAACACTTGTACACCACGTTTGCTGTAATGTTATTTACAATAGGCGAGAGGTAGAAGCAACCTAAGTGTCCATCAGTGGATGGATAAAGGAAATGTGATGTATACACAAAGGAAAATTAGAGCAGCGGTTTCACTTTCAGATATTTCAGTTACCCAAGGGACACCACAATAAGACATTTTGAAAGAAAGAGAAACCTCATTCACATAACTGTTATTATAGTATATTGTTATAATGGTTTTATTTTATTATTGTTGTTACTAATCTCTTACTGTGCCTGATTTATAAATTATACCATATCATGGGTAGGGCATGGTAGCTCACACCTGTAATCCTAGCACTCTGGGAGGTCAAGGTGGGTGGATCAACTGAGCTCAGGAGTTCAAGGCCAGCCTGAGCAAAGCGAGACCCCGTTGCTACTGAACATGAAAAAACTAACCCTTACAACGGGCACCTGTAGCTATTTGGGAGGCTGAGACAAGAGGGTCTCTTTAGCTAGAGAGTTTGAGATTGTTGTCAGTTATGATGCCATGACACTCAACCCCAGGGTGACTAAGACTCTTGTCTCAAAAAAAAAAAAATCTATATCATGGATATGTATGGACAAGAAAAAATCAAAGTTGATCGACCCTCCTTTAACCCCTAAAGTGGTAGAAGAACCAGTTAATCTTCTGGAGGAAGATACCATTGGTCCTTTACCTCCACCCCTTAATGAAGATAAAGAAGCTGAGGAAGGAGAGGAGGAAGAGGAAGAGGAGGGAATTCCTGTCCAGAAGATTCCTGATTCACATGGAATAACACCTAAGCACGGCACTAAAACAAAGATTCCTAATTCACCTGGAATAACACCTAAGCACGGCACTAAAACAAAGACTCCTGATTCACCTGGAATAACACCTAAGCACGGCACTAAAACAGTGTCTGCTGTGGGTCTGGATCCCTCGGGCACCTGTTTGGGGACTGGAGGACAGGACTATGATGTTCAATTTGGGGATTTTGTGGGAATGGATGCTTCTTTTAAGGCATTTTGATCTCTTCAGCCCTGTGAGTGCCTTCAGATCAAGTCATTGCATCATAGTAACACAGGAGACATGATGCTTGTATCTGGAAGCTCTCAGGCCAAGGGGATTGACAGGGATGGTTTTGAGGTAATGGAACGTATAAAGGGAGATCAGCATACTGTGGGCAAGGCCGACACCAAGGGCCACACAGCAATGCTTCCTACTGGTGCCTGGCATCCCGAAATAAAGGGAGAATCTGTGACTTGCTCAAATGATGTGACTGTGAGGATATGGGAAGTTGAAAATCCAAAGAAGCAAAAAAGTGTCCTTAAGCCACAGACAAGGCAGGGTAAAAAAGTCCGTCCCACTGTGTTCACATATATTAGAGACGGGAATTTCATAGCAGGTGCCTGCCAGAATGGAAGCGTACAGATCTGGGACCGAAATTTAACTGTTCTTCCTAAATTCCACCATAAACAGGCTCATGACCCAGGCTCAGACCTTTCTCTTGCATGACTTTTTCCTATGATGGTCATGTCCTTGCCTCTCATGGAGGTGATGATACGTTAAAATTATGGGACATCTGACAATAAGTCACTTTTTTCAGCCTCAGGTCTTCCCACCATGTTCCCAAGGACTGACTGCTGTTTCAGTCCAGATGATAAACTCATAGTCACTGGTGCATCTGCTCAAAGGGGATGTAGTAGCGGCAAACTCATTTTCTTTGAGCGTAGGACTTTCCCAAGGGTGTATGAGATAGACATCAGAGACGCGAGTGTTGTCTGCTGCCTGTGGCATCCAAAGCTAAACCAGATCATGGCTGGAACTGGAAACGGTTTGGCTAAAGTCTATTAAGACCCCAACAAAAGTCAGAGGGGAGCAAAATTATGTGTGGTTAAAACCCAGCAGAAGGCGAAACAAGCTGAGACTCTAACCCAGGACTACATCATCAGCCCTCATGCCTCGCCTACGTTCCGTGAGCCCCGCCAACGGAGTACAAGGAAACAGCTGGAAGAGGACAGGCTGGATGCCCTGAAGTCACACAAACTGGAACCTCCTGCAGCAGGCCCAGGTCGTGGTGGCCGAGTTGGAACCCACGGGGGCACTCTGTCACCCTACATCGTAAAGAACATTGCTTTAGACAAATGGATGACAGTAACCCCCGGGAAGCCATTTTGCATCACGCCAAAGCTGCAGAAGACAATCCATGTTGGGTTGCTCCAGCGTATTCCAAGACTCAGCCCCAAACCGTGTTTGCCCCAGTTGATGATGAAGAAGCAAAGAATGAGCCGTAATGGGAAAAACGTAAAATGAGAAGAATCTCATTTGGGGGATCATGTTCATGTGGGGGGCAGTGATACAGGACAGGATTTTTTTGTAATGCTTATTGAATAAATAATACATTTTTATTATTAAATAAAAAAACAAAGTATATCTACAATATAGAGAGTGCAGTATTATCGTGATTTCTGGCACCCACTGGGTGTGGTCCTGGAATACGTACCCCACAAAAAACGGGGGGCTGCCGTACTGCACTGTACTGATGAAATCTGTCATACACAACATCAAACCTTGAGGACATCACACTAAGTGAAAGAACCAGTCACCAAAAAGAGACAAGTACTGCGTGGTTCTACTTACATGAGGTATCTAGAGAAGCCAAACTCACGGAAACAGGGAGTGGAACAGTGGTAGGCTAGCGGTTTGGGGAAACAAAGAGCTATTTTTAAATGAGCACAGAGTTTCACTTTGACAGGATGAAAAGTTGCACAACAGTGAGCCCACAGTTAACACCGATGTATTATACCCATAAACATGGCCAGGAGGGCAAATTTTATGTTCTGTGTAAATATCATTTCTTTTAAATGCTTTTTTTTTTTTTTTTTTTTTAGACAGAGTCTCACTATGTCGCCCTTGGTAGAGTGTCCTGGTGTCACAGCTCACAGCAACCTCAAACTCTTGGGCTTAAGTGATTCTCAGCCTCCTAAGTAGCTGGGACTATAGGCACCTGCCATAACACCCAGCTATTTTTTTGTTGTAGTTGTCATTGTTGATTAGCTGGCCCTGGGTGAGGTTCGAACCTGCCAGCCTCAATGCATACGGCCAGCACCCTAACCACTGTGCCATGAGCACTGAACCTAGAGCCTGTACTTTTTTTTTTTTGAGGCAGAGTCTCCCTCTGTTGTCCAGGCCAGGGTACAGTGGGGTACAGTGGCATCACAGTAACCTCACAGCTCACACCCATTGCATCACAGTAACCTTGCAGCTCACATCCAACTCAGGTTCCCTCTGTTGCCCAGGCTGGTTTCAAAGTTCTGGGCTTAAAAGGTCCCCAGGCCTAGGACTCCCACAGTGCTGAGATTACCGGTCAGCACCATCATGTCCAGCCACTTTACTTATAAGTTCTACATAGAAACACTAACACATTTCACCTACACCCTTCACCTAATTTTGCTTTTATGTGAAACTTTGTAAACCATATAAAGAACTCCAATGACTAGACCTTCACATGATTGAAATTCCACTGTCAGCAACTTTCAAAGAAAGTGAATTAACATAGTTCATAACTTGAGGGAATTAGTGTACTTTACAACTTCTGAGATATCATCTAAGTTTATCAAATACTCTATCAGAAAATGAATTATTATCAAGTTAAAAAAAAAAAAACAATTCTGACCTATACCATTCATTTGTGTCAAAATTCTGAACCCTAGCCCACCGCATCTCTCAACTTGCCCAGCACCTTGTCTTTTAACCAGAACTGGTGTTCTCTTTCCTACAGATTTAGCAAATCCTATTGAGCCATACATTTCTACAACTAATTCCCAAAACAAAATTGACCCACATTAAAAGGAACTCCTGACAAAAGAACTCTCATCTCTCCCTATGGCTTTCCCTCTTACATTTTGTGTGAGCATTCTAAATGAGTTTTCGCCAGTAATGGTTTTTATTGTATAATTATTTTAACATATCCATACCCTTTGAAAAATATAAAGGACAGAAAGTATCATCCCTATTATTTTGTACTCCAGAGTATAATATACACACATGTCGCTCTGTAGACTGAGGCTACCTCCGGAGGTCTGGACGAAACAGCCTTAAGTTCATGACTTGGTTCTGGGTTAAGGGAGGGTAAGAAGAAATTACGGAAAGCTGTTAGAAAGTTAAGAGACCACGGATGCCTTTGTTTAGTTTATCTTGTAATCAAAGAACAGCCTCCACGACCTTCATCAAAACAAACAGCCCTCAGATAATGCAGATAACGGGTGGGGGTGCTGGGGAAAGTCCAGTGACCTGCAGGCAGAGTCAGCCACACAGCCCCTAAGATGTCTGATCGCCAATGTAAAATTCCATCTCAAATGGGGAGGAAAGTCAATGGCATTTTTACAAGAATTATTTAGAAGTGATCTGTGAATTCCTTCCTACTGGAGTACATGAACAACACAAACTACTTTCTGGAGAGTTACTCGCTGGGAGAGCCTATGGATTTGACAGGTTGTAGGTTGGGGCAGGCTTGGAAAAGAAAATTACGAAGAACATCCTTGAAAGAGATGTCAACACAGGATTCCTTTCCATAAGAGAGTGAATGAATTAGGAGAGGGTATGCTTTAACTGCCCAATGGGGTCAGGATAGGAAATGTTACCCCACTGGAACCAAAAAAGACACCAGGTCTTCATGCCAGTTTCACCCACCATCAGCCCTGGAAGGGCAGCCTAACTTCATGCTACCACTTCCAAGAATACTGGCACAGGTGAGCCATGGGGGAATTTATTTATTTTCTAAGTGCATAGAGTTTTATTTATTTTTCTCTTAAAGTTTACAAAATTAAGTAAGAGTATAGGCCAGCTTTGCTAGCTTACACCTATAATGCTAGCACTCGGGGATGCCTTGGCAAGAGGACAAACTGATGTCTGCAGTGTAAGACCAGCCTGCACAAGAGTGAGACCTCCTGTCTACCGAAAATGGAAAAATTTGGTGGGTGTGGTGGCTCGTGCACGTAGTCTCAGCTACTATGGAGGCTCAGGCTAGAGAATAACTGACTCCAGGAGTGCGGGATGCTGTGAGCTATGATGATGCTGTTACACTCCTGCCTGGGCCACAGTGCAAGTCTCTGTCTCAAAAAAAACAAACAAATAAAAAATAATAACATCACTTTTATTATAGGAATAATACTACCACTTCTTCCCAACCACTGTGAAGTAACACAGACAGAAAAGGAGTTACCCATTTTGCAAATATACTGCTGGGAAAGTGCATTCTGTTTACCTAACCTGACAGGGAACTATAGTTGAGGATTTTAACACAGCATTAAAAGTTTATTACAAATTCATTTCCTCGCTGAATGCCATTGGCATATACTCCTTATATGAGACAGGCTCTCATCCAGTGTCACCCAACAGGAAAAATGTACCCTACGAGTCAAAAGTTAAAATGATATGTTGGTTTTAAATGACTTTCAAAGCACAGTAACATAACACTGTGTTTAATAAACATGTAAATGACACCAGAGAGTCCAGTGTCTACAAATTTGAATTCTGAACATTTGAAGGACAAAAATATAGTGAGGATCAGAATCACTTTATTTTCTTTCTTTCTTTTTTTTTTTTTAGAGACAGAGTCTCACTTCGTCACCCTTGGTTGGGAGCTGTGGCATCACAGCTCACAGCAACCTCCAGCTCCTGGGCTGAGGAGATTCTCCTGCCTCAGTCTCCCGAGTAGCTGGGACTACAAGTGCCTGTTTGTAACGCCCGGTTATTTTTTTGTTGCAGTTTGGCCTGGGCTGGGTTCGAACCTGCCACCATAGGTATATGGGGCTGGTGCCCTACCCACTGAGCCACAGGCATCACCCTCATTTTCTTCTCTTTTTCCTCTCCTTGATCAAGATCAAGGCTGGGCACTGTGGCTCACACCTGTAATCCTAGCACTTTGGAAGACCAAACAGGGAGGATCACTTGAGACCAGGAGTTGGAACCTGAGCAAGAATGAGATCCCATCTCTCCAAAACCCAGAAAAATTAGCCAGCCATGGTGTACATGCTTACAGCCAGCTACTTGGAAAGACTGAGGAGGCTTGCTTGAGGTTGCAGTGAACTATAATGATGTCACTGTACTCTATCCTGGGTGAGAGAGCAAGACTCTGTCTCAAAATAAATCAATCAATAAATATCAACCACGAAATATAATCTCTTAAATTAATCACTCTAATTTTATACAACTCGAAGGTCCAAGTTTTTCCTTCAGCTACTCTGCCACTTAATTTACATTAATTCTGTTTTCTGATTAGCTAATTAATACACATGCACAGACGTATATAGACTCATGCCTATGTCACAGTGCTCACATATGTGTAGCTCAAACAGGCTTAACACACACAGTTGTACGGAAATAGAGAAAAGAGGGCGTAGGGCGCTGGTCCCATATGCCGGAGGTGGTAGGTTCGAACCCAGCCCCAGCTAAAAAAAACAAAAAAAAAAAATAGAAACAGAGAAAAGAGACTAAAAAATTCTGATCCTTGAAGAAGTAAAAATATTCTGAAAATGGTAATAATGGACTAAAAAATCATCATGATAGAGTACTTGGCTTCAGTTTAAATAAATGATAATGTATGCAAAGCTGCCTAAAAAATCCTCTGGAGCAAAAAATCTTGTTAATCAATGTTGCATACAAGAAAGATTAAGAGAGTATTTGGTCTAAAAGTTACCTAACCCATGGCCAGCAGGTCAAATCCAGCCCCAGGCTTCTTATTCTATGTCCCCAAGCTCAGAGCAGTTTTTATATTTTTAAACAGCTTGAAAATCAAAATGAAGAGTATGGAACAGAGAAAGCATATAGCCCACGTATCCTAAAATATTTGATATGCTAAGATATTTAAACTGCCTAATTTACTATCTAGCCTTTTTTTAGTAGGTCTGCAACATGCTCAGAAGTATGACAATTTTAGGTGAATTCCTAAAATTCAGGAAAACCATGGACAAAGACTCACTACTCACTCATCCCAAGAAGGCCTTCCACGAAATCAAAACCAAAAGATGTAAAATTGTAAATTTTGCTGTTTTGGGACCTCCATTCATATAACACGTCTCCACCAAAAGAAAGTCTACAATACTTTTACTGTTGAAATAAACACTAACCTAACCATTAAAACAACAAGAGTGGAATAATATTAGATATTTATAATTTGGCATCATTAATGCATTTTTTTAAACACTCAGATTCCAAAAATAAATAAATAAACAAAATGAAGAAGTTAATTAAACTTACTAACAAAGGCAAGTCTTCTGGATTAAAGCACATAAATCACCATTTCTTTTGAAAATACTTTATCTAAGGCCTGGCGCAGTAGCTCATGCCTGTAATCCTAGCACTCTGGAAGGCCAATGCAGATGGATTGGTCTGAGCAAGAGAGAGACCCTGTCTCTAAAAATAGCTGGGCATTTGGTAGGCACCTTTAGTTCCAGCTACTTGGGAGGCTGAGGCAAGAGGATCACTTGAGCCCAAGAGTCTGAGGTTGCTATGAGCTGTGATGCCAGAGCACTCTACTGAGGGTGACAAAGTGAGACTGTCTCAAAAGAAAAAGTTATTTCTATTTTTAATACTGTATTCAAGCTGATAATAACTGAGATTCATCAAGTCAACTTAGATATTTCCACATTATTTTGGATTTTAATTTTAGAACAGAGAATTGTAAAGCTGCCATTTACTGTAAACTATTTTTTCTCTAAACACTAAATTAAAGAGGAAATATTTTATTTGTCTTTGAAAAGTTCATGTGATGCACACATACTCCGTTTGTGAGTTCTTACTTACTCCATTGACGCAAATACTCATGAAATAGCATGAGATGGCAACAAAGATGCGACACCCAGGGAAGACCTCGAGGACTGCACTGCTGGCTTCAGGACGGAGTCAGGACACTTACAGTGGACAAAAGAAGTTGGCAGCCCCAGACCTAAGGCCTGTGTTCCTTTGCATCTAGGACAAGGTTTCCATGCAAATGTCTCATCTTTGGCAGTCCAAGTTTAAGGTGAGATTTAGTCTCTTACCAATGCTACCTTAGTGTGTTTTGGTTTCTTTCAATGCCACTTTTAGGCCTGCACAAGGAAAGCCTCTTCCTGAGAGCCCTGGGTGTTAGAAGGCATCCATAGTTCAAAGAGCCCATTCAAAGTGCCATGGGGACGTTAAGAGGACAAGTCCAGCTGGAACTGTCCCTTGTGCAACCCAGGCTATCAAGTACCTGTGGCCCCCTTTTCTGTGGCTAAATGATAGGGTCTGAGGAGACTTTTCTTCTAGGTCCAACCTCTGGAAGCTGAAGTGGACTAAACTGCCCTACTGGTATGCTCATTGTTGGACTTGCGCCAGGTCAAAGTAGAGCTATTGGGAAGGGTCATTGATTGGGCCTTCAACATGTGGGCAGCAGTATCCAGATTCTGTACAAGACGAGTCACAGACCAGGGACCAGCTCTCTCTGTATTGCTTCTCTCTCATGCAAAACTCCTAGGAGTCTAAGACTGAAAAATAAAAAGCATGGACCATTATCAAAGCACATTTGGTCCCATAAGAGCCTGGAACCCGTTTCACCTAGCCATTTGTTATCCTGCTTTACAACTTTGACATATTTACATATGTGGTACGTGGGTGCGCCCTGCACTGCTATCCAGGGCCCACAGTGCTCAGAGTGAACTTATTTCTCAGAAGAGTCACCCCCCACATCTCAAGCTGCAAGGACATTCTACTTCTTTAGCTCTTAAATCCCACATGTGAAGCTAAACTAGAAATTTCATGTTTTATGCAAGTTTCAAGATTCAGGATTTTTTTTTTAATTTACTTAGCTTCACATCCTTATCACAGGGGGAAAAAGTTAATTGATTGCCATAGCACTAAATAAAACAGAATAAATTTCCAAGCATTCCACCTAAATGCCTCTGAACATAAAAAGCCAGAAATGGCTACAGGGAAAGAGGTTTTGTTATCAGCTCCAGGGTGGGTAACTGTGAGCCCAGGAAGGTTATATGCGCATCCTTCCAGTTTAGCAACAAGGATAATTCTCTGTGCTAGATTATTTGAACCATCCCATGCTTGAGTACCCAACACCTACTATGGGACAGGCCCTTTCATGAACTCTCTCATGTTACCCTCCTCATCTGGGAGATAGAGGCACAGAGAGGTGAAGCTTTCCCAGCTGGTAAGTGGCCGACTCTAAGGCCTGGTGTTATGTGAATCTAAAACCTATGAGCCAACAAATGTCTATTTTTAACTATATAATTTTTTCTTCCCTAAATGTAAGAGAAAGAAAAATAAATATCTTCTTCTCTAGAACTAGAATGAGCAGTTGGAATGGCTACGGTATATATTATTTTCCTTACATATGAACAAAAACTGTACGGGACTAGTCTTTTGGGTGTTAAATCATGAAATATACATTGACCTTTTTTGGATGTAAAGTTGTTGTCCCTCTTCTACCTCCTTAATAAGAGTCCAAAAACAAAAACTCCTGATGAGAAGGTCCTCCTTTTTCCTCCCAAATCCCCATTCATTGATGAATTGAGGGCAAAACTAGAATCGGAAAACAAAACAAACAAAAAAGAGTAACAATATCACAGCCCCCAAAAGTAATATGCTTAGAAACTGATGTGGCTGCCACATTTATTGCCCTCTTGAATGACAGGCCAGAACTGCCAAAGTTCTTTACCAGGGATTTGGGTCAGCATAAACAAAAACAAAAAACCAAAACCTTGACTTCTACTCAAGGGCCAACCTAATTCAATAGTTTTTCAATGATAATTTGGAAACAGTCAATAAATAAAAAGTATGCCTTTCTGGTTGACTTTCACTGAAATCTCTGATTAACTGCCATTCACAACAGAAATACCACATTTAGTTTTGAAAATAACCATTTGAATTCCTTTCTCAAGAAACCATCTGTATATATGTTCTTTCGGTTCCAACTTTAAGAAGTATCTTGCCCAACTTTTAAAAACTTACATCTGATAACCAATCCTAAAAATAAATTATTACAATAAGAAATAAAGGTTCTAGAGAGGCAATACTGTCCATGAACGTGCCTTCGGATACACGTGTCTCCTAAGGCCATGAGAGCAGAACCAGGTCCTGGTGAGGCAGTAGTCACACTTACATAACATCCTGGCCATGAGGGCTCTATGTCCGTAGAAAGACTTGTTCTCAAGGGGAGTTATGTAATCTCTTCTTATTCCCTGGAGAATTTTCCTCAAGGGAGGGGAGGAAGAGACTACTATCTGTCAAGGATAGTTTGGCTGCAGAGCTGCCGAGGGCACGAGCACGCGTTTGGCGGCAGCTGCCGAGACAAAATCAGAGTCTGGGCCACTTGCAACATCTTTGGAGTTCAATCGCAATCACTACTGTATTTGGCCACAGAAAGGAGGGGCCGTTCCAATCTTCCTTACAATTACCGCCCTAATTATTACATTATACTTTCACAATTTAATCCCTTTACTTGCCTCACTGCATTTTTGGGGCTAAGCGAGCACCACAGTGTGACGCCTGATGATGTAGCTAGCGGGGTAGCCTTACTGAGGGCTGCCCAGCTGCCAGTTACAAGCCACAGCCAGGTGGGCAAGTCCAGAGTGCTAATCTGGACAGTGACATCTCTGTCTCCTGCTCAAAATCCTTGAAACTTGCTCTCTCCAATATGGAGTAAAACTGAGCACATACATCAATGCCAAGAATCACCCTGTGCTTTGCTCTGCTAAGCTTTTGGTAGTACAGCGGTAGCCTAAAGAATAGTCATGCACGGAATTCCAATTGTTCTATTCGAATTATTGTTCAGTAAATAACTATTGCATAGCTATTAATATTTAAGTTTTAGAATTTTTTTTTTAAAAAACAATGGTCAGGCAATTTTTTCTCATAGTTATTCTATCTTTACAAAACACACTAAAGACACAGCATTTAATACAGCTACCCTAAAAATTTGGCATTTCCTTAAAGCAGGAGACATTTACCCACAGAATTTACCTCAATGCACAGACTTTGGGAATACAGCTTTAATAAAATGTTGGTAAGATGAAACTCTAGTCAGCATTCTGCGTGACTCACAGTAGGTTCTCAGTAAATATTTGTTGAATAAATGGGAACAGTTTTCACATTGAGAACCTCTTGCTTATATTAGCATACGCACAGTACTTGTTCATTTATCCCAAAATATTTGCTTATCCTTGTGTAGTTAGACCCAGAGCTGTGTAAACTGATTTAACAAAATCAAATTACTAACAGTTTAAATTTCTGGTACTCTGTAACCATAAGGATTGTAACACTGTTGAACACTGACTGGTAATAACCCAAAGATTTGAGATGCATTTTCATTCTCAAGGCTTGTGATGTTAGTAAACAGGCAGAAGACAGTTTTCAAATGCCCTGAAGTGACCCAAAGCCTTGTGCATAGACCACCACTGTTTTCAGCTTACTCACTTCACATGTGATTTTCTATCTCATTTTACTCTTAAGCATTCCAGGAAGTAGGTATTAACGCCTTCAATTTATGGATAATGGTAAAGAAAATAAATATCTGGTGGATGAAGGATTTTTATAAGAAAATACTCGACGCCTGTGGCTCAAGTGGCTAAGGTGCCAGCCACATACACCTAAGGTGGTGGGTTAGAATCTAGCCTGGCCCTTCAAACAACGACGGCTGCAACCCAAAAATAGCCAGGCATTGTGGTGGGCGCCTGTGGTCCCAGCTACTTGGGAAGCTGAGGCAGGAGACTTGCTTGAGCCCAGGAGTGGGAGGTTGCTGTGAGCTGTGATGCCACGGCACTCTACCCAGGGGGACAGCTTGAGGCTCTGTCTCAAAAAAAAAAAAAAAAGAAAAAAAAAGAAAAGAAAAGACTAATAAAATATGGCAATCATGAGCTAGAAAATAGGAAGATACACCATTACAATATTTAGGGAATTCCTATGTACAGCACACTGACTTGGTCTTTAAGTTCTCCAGTTAAAATGATGAAAAGCTCTGGAAAGGGTAGGCTTAAACATCCACTGTATTATGTAGGGCTATCATGCCTTGAGAAAGTGTGAGTTTTAAGTAAACTCTTTAACTGTGTTCTCCCCAGCCACAGATCAAGGAAGCTATGTGATGGACAGCATCAAAGCAAGGGGGTGAGGGAATAACCTCTTCTACTCAGGGCAATCACGGAATCTTCAGTGCAAAGGAGGGAAGAATTGTAGAGCCAGAGGCTTTGCTTATATTCCTAGTTTTTCAAAAGCGTGCATGTAAGGTGGGAAATGATCCCACAAGCTGCCCTTCCAAGGGAAAGGTGAGAGACTCACCTGCCTACGCACAAGGGGTCTGGGCAAACCTTTTGTTACCCTATGTAAAAGGATAAGAGCTTAACCAACATTACCTCTCTTGTACTTTAACAACTGTACATTACAAAGTTGTTAAGGATCAAAACACATTGGTTTAGTTATGTCCAAAGGGGACCATTAGATGATGTCATTCAGTTGTCGGGGGTAAATATCCCACACGTGGATACTCTGAGAACCATAGAGCCATGGTTCTTAAATTGGAGTGAGCATCGGAATCACCAGGAGGGCTTGTAAAACCCAGATCACTAGGCCCTCCCCTAGAGTTTCCAACTGAGTTCATACAGAAAGAGGCTGGGGAATCTGCATTTCCAACAGACTCTCAGGTGGTGCTGACAGTGCTCCTGCAACTGTACTTTGAGAACCGCTGATATGTACAGACAGTATAGTGTGGGGGTCTTTAACCTTGGCTTTGCATTAAGCATTACTTAGGACACTTTTAAAAGTTCCTCTTACCCTGGCTACACCCACAACCAATTGATTCTTAATTTGGGGGCATGAGCCCTGACACCTTAAGTCTTCAGGTGATTTCAGCGAGTTGGCAAGCTTGAAAACCACTTTGAGACAGACTTTGTGTCCATAACTGGTAGTTAAAAAGATACGTTTGTAAACATCTGAGCAGAATCATTGGTATACCGTGAGTCCTTAGTAAATAATTATTCTTTCCTTCCCTCATTTTCTTCAAAAGTGTATCACAAGAAATCTAATAAAAGGGAAATCTAATTATCTGCCAGAACATATACCTATAGTTTATAAAATACACTGACTTTCTGTCCTTGTGGATTATGATTTTAAAGGGGGACATAAAAATTTCAGCCATATTTGTCTATATTTTATGTGGGAAATAATAATGTTATTTATAAATCTAGAAATATAAAAAGAGTTGGGTATGTATCATTTACATACCGGTACGTTGGAGGTGTATTTTATAATTAAATATGATTTCATTGGTATAAGTTGGAAGTCTTTTTATACTAATTCCTTCAAAAGGTGGGAAAGGGTATCTAACCATGAGGAAAGAAGGGAGATGAGTAGACCATTAGATCTGTCTAGGGCAGTTGTTGTCAAAGTACGGTCTCTGCACTGGCAGCATCAGCGTTTATGCTTAGAAGTAAAAATTCTTAGGCCCTCTCCCCACATGTAATGAATCAGGCACTGTGGCGGTGAGACCCACAAACCTACACTGTAACTAACTTTCCAGGTGATTATAATGCATGCTCAAGTTTGAAAACCACCGTTCTCAAGTATTTGTTATTTCCACACATGGATAGGAAAAACTAAAGAGGAAAAAAAGCACTGTTAGTCCACTGTGCCTTTGTTCAGCTGCTACACAGACCCACATGACTCTAGGAATAGCACTGCTCTTTCAAACTCCACCCAATCTTACTGTCATTGCATCATGAGAGCTTAACAGTGAAGGGAGAATTAATGGATAGGGCGTATATCCGGCAAAAGTTTATTTTACAAATCTTCCACTATCAGTTTGAATCTATTTCTGTTTTCTACTCAAGATAGAATTAAGACTATGTAACTTGACTTAAGAGGATAAGAACTATTGGGGGGGGGGGCATCATGTGAGGTTGGAAGGAGGTAGGGTATTCCCAGGTCCAACACTAACCTTGAATTGTCCTCTTGAAGAACGCCTTGCAGGCTTCACACGATGCTACCCCATAGTGGTACCCAGATGCGATGTCACCACACACTAAACACAGTCTCTTGGGCATCGAGTTGAGCATGTATTCACACTTGGTCTGGGGATCTTCAACGATGGTGCTGGAGCAGTCATCATACAGTTTCCTGACAGGCCCACTGCCTCCCAGGATAGGAGCAGTAGGGTAGAGAGGTGGCGAGTCAAGTCCGTTCTGATGGCCATTCATGGTTGAACTATAGCTCCCGCTGGCGTCTGAAGAGCCACCAGGGCTGTGGTGGTTGACGCTGTCCGTCAGGGAGGCTGGGCTGGAGGGTTCCGTCTTGATGAAGGACGAACAGTTGGAATCAATGTGTCGATCTTTGTTTGACATTCTGCAGAGAAGCCTGAGAGTTAGGGAGATACAAACAGAGAGAGAAAGAAAAGGAGAGAGCGTCAAACACAGAGGCCCAAAGAGGTAGAAACAAAGAGATGGAGAAAAAAATAGAGAAAGCAAATAGGACAGATAAAAGGGGGGGGGATTGAAGAATTCATATGTTAAAGACATTGCTCTTTGAGAGTGCTACTAAGGGCTGGGGACTACACATCATTCATTCTCGAGTCAATATTTCTTGTTCTACAAGAAGGTAATCAGCATAAGGGCATGACAGGGTTACATCAAAGTGGCCAGACAGGCCGTAAACAAAAGCTCTAAAGGGTCCAATTGCTTTTATTTTACCTTTCTCTTGGAGAACCACTGTCAATATCTAAATCAACTGTCTCGTTTCTAAATTTGTCAATGGGAAGAGGTGGTGATTTATCTGCAGAGTCAATATTATTTCTAAAATTGTTTTCCTCCTCGCCCTGCCTCTCCTTCCACATGCTGGGGCTGCAATCGTTTTATTACGAGCGGAATCAAACTTTTATTTTCTAGACTGAACAGATGATCCTAGCTCTGTAATTACTGTTTTTCAGCACGCTTCCATAAGCATAACTGTGTCTTTTATTGATCTGACTAAAAGGCATAGGGAATATATCCCCCATCACTTGGTTTCTTTATTTAAGTTGCTCTATTCCATCGCCACTTAGCAATACAGAAAGCCGTCAAGTGTATGATTCTAGCCAATATTCAAGGATTATTTCCTAGAGCCTACAAAACTTCATGAATGAGCACTACCATGGATTAATAAATAAGTGTGTGTATGCGTTTTGTGTGTGCTTTGCCATTGTTTAAGGGATGAATTGGGAAAAGCCATTTGAGCCTCTTCAGTGTACCTGTGAGTCCGTAAATCCGACGTTGTACTTTATATTCAGTAAAAGTGGAAATGCATCAAATTTTGTCCTGAAAAAGTGAGATCTGTGATGGCCCCAGCCCCCTTCTTCTTGTCTTTTGATATCATACCTCCTAAAAGAGCACGAGGCCCCATCTAATCTGACAAACTGTTTCTTTTATCTAGAAGAAGTGTATCACCTCTCTTTCTTTGTTGGACCCACAAATGATTGAATTTCTGGAAAGGTAATTAGAGGAAAAGATTTAATTGGTCCTATTTTCCTTCACAGCCATAGTGCAAAACCCCTTTTAGGGACGTATCTAAGAACCTTCAGAGAGCGCACTGTAGAAAGAAAAGGGGGCCGTGGAGAAAGGGACATGGATAATTGCTTCCCAGCGGAAAGGTGATTTATCAGAACCCCACCGGGTAATGGCCATTCACGAGAGTTTGGGGGAGTAGTCACAGGCTAACCAAAGGGATGCAATTATCTCTTTCACAATAAATCTAATGATATTTCATAGAACAGTCTCCAGAGCAAAGTAGGAAGACAAGAATTTGCCTCTTAAGAAGATACTTTACTTTGGAAGTTTTGCTCTTGTTTGCTGACATCGCGCAATGTCAACGTGGAGAAAATAAATAAGAAGGAGAGAGCCGCCCAAACATCTTCCAGCCTTCGCCCACCCACTCGTGTTGCCCTTTTGCTTGAGAACCAGCACAAGAAAAACTATCCCCCTCCCCGGCCTCAACTCCGGCGTCCTCTCCAGTCCGCATCTGCTGCCTTGTAGCCGTCACTGTTAATGAGTGTTGTAATTAATAGATCGCTCTCCTTGTCTCCAGGCTTGCACCCTGGGCTAAGCACTTTCCTCAAGTCAACGTTTGAAAGAAAGCGGGTCGGCACTGACTTACAGCAGCCCTGCGAATTCCTTTTAATTTAGAGCACTTACACCACCACTTCACTTATTACCTTATAATTACTGGACTGCTCGCACATACATTATGATCTTAGACTAGAGTTAGAAGTTATTAGGGTACTAAACCATGGTTGCTCCCCTTTCCTCTCTCTGGCACTGAATTTCTCACAGCGATGACAATTAACTCTTTCACCATCTGCCCGCCAAGCAAGGCTTAATTTTTTTTTTCTTCCAGAGAAGAATTGCTTGGAGCTGCTCGATCACAAAACATACTGCATTTTCTTCCAGCCCTCTTTTTTTTTTCTCCCTCTCTCTTTCTGCATCCTCTATCATCAATTTCAACCCAATTTTTTTTTCCCAAAGGTTTTTTCTCATGAACTTTTAAAAACTGCAGAACTCTGGATTTAAAGAACAAGGCCAGAAATTAGCTGCCAATTCATGGAACAGTTATTTGCTAAGTTGTTAAATGTTTATGTGTCACATGCGTGTTGTTAAAGTCCCTGAAAAACAGGGACTCTCCATCCAATTGTTTCATCCAAAATCTTTGTCTGTAACTTGGCAATAACTCAGACAGAAGTAAAGAAATTCAGGACAAATGAGCTTCCAGGGAAGTCCTTGGAACGGTGGCAATATTTTGTCCTAAATAAGATCTGCCCACTTTAGCCATAAATGAAAATGAACAAATCGGATTTGTGCTGTAGGCTGTATGCGTGTTCTTTTTTCTCCCTGACATGAGCTCCTTCCTTAATTAATACCTTCTGCCCGGTGGAAATAATCAAGAGTCAGAATTGCCATTTATTAAGTGCTTACTGTGTGCCAGGCTGAACACTTCACACACCTCACTGAATCCCCAAGAAATCTTAAAAGGGGGGTATTACTCTTTACGAAAAGAGTAAAGCCTCAGCCATTCTACAACTTGCTGAAGGTCATACACTTAGGAAGCCACAGAGTCAGATTTGAACTCAGATCTGACACCAAAGTCCAGAGTAGAAGTATCTTAAAAGTAACACAGAGTTCTTAATGTTGTTTAAATCCTTTAAAAACAGCCAAGCAAGTGGGGTCAAGGTAGCACCCAAGGATCTGCTTTTACTGCTCAGCAAGTTTATCCACAGCTCACCGCTCAGTGGAAAAGAGCAGAAGGGGCCATCACACGGGTCCCAGGTCCAGCCTGTTGAGTCACCCAGGCTCTGGAGTGATGCCCAAACAGAACTTCTGAAAGAACACAGTTGTCTCCTAATTACTACTTAGCTCACTACACTGAACACTTCCTAGACACCATTACATTATAACCTAAAACTACAGCAAGTCTTAATTCTCTCCCTCTCCCTCTCTGAAATTCTACAGCTCTATTATTCAAGCCTGAAATATTCACAACCATCTATAAATTCAATTGTCAGCTGGTGGGTTTTATTCTAGACTTCACTTCAATCTAAAATTAGAGGCACTAAAATTCACATTAACTCTAAGAGGAATGTAGTGAATAAGACTTTATTTCAAAAGAACACCTTTTTGTCAGAAAGAGCCATTTTCAAGATGATGGCTTTATCTGTAGCCAAAGAGAAAAGGCCCAATTCCACACTGTGCTGTTAGTGCAGAGATTTTAAGCCACATTGGATTAATAAAAATCTAAATTTAGTTAAGAATTATGAATAGAAATAACATGTGTTGAAATAGGTGGGAAATATTTATTTTAAAGCCTTAGGCCAGTTACTTTTATTTTATTATTTTAAGAAGAATGAAGAGAGGAACAAGGAGGCAAGACAAGCTGCTTTCCAAAAATCTCTTCAGGAAAATCCTGAAAATAAACTGGAAGGGCAAATAACTGCGTCAATAATAACATCTAGTTTCTATGCAGGACACCCAATTTGAAAAATTAAACAGCCTTCTTAAAATTTCAGTGCTTTAAAAAGCATTTTTAACACAGTTTGAGATACCAAGTCTCCTCATTCTGATCCTCCCGTGTCAACATAGGACCTTGTTTCACAGCTGTGCAGAAGGGGCCAGCAAGGGTAAAAAGGATCTTAGGTGTCTGATACGAACGATCAGGCAAACAAAACTTGTTAGCTGAACTACTGAAAGATGTAATTTTTGAAAGTTAATTAACCACGTGTATATGTGTGCATCAGCAAGACAGAAAGTGAGAGAAAGGATAAGAATCAATTAAAGGTGCTGCTATAGAGGAAAACAAGAAGATAATCTGTATGTTAACATTCAATTTGTATTATAATTATCAAGCCTAATTACTCTAAGAGATTCTGCCTAGATCCAGGTAAATGTAGGACCCTGAATGAATGGCCATGAGTTCGAATTTCCACATGCACATATAGATAGATGTCCAGAGTGGTCTAAATGTAGGAACCTGAATGAATGGCCATGAGTTTGAATTTCCACATGCACATATAGATAGATGCCCAGAGTGGTCTACATTTCAAAGAAAGGACTGATTAAGCTTAGCCAGTTCTCTTACTTGTTAAATGTTGGTTTAACACTAATGTTCTATAGGCTTATTATAAATCCTTTCACTGAAATATAATTTCTTAACAAACAACTGTATTTCATCATGTGAACTTTACACAGAATATGAATGTATTTGCTACTTTAATTTTCCCTGCTTAAAAAATAAATAGGGGCTCGGTGCTTGTGGCTCAAGTGGCTAAGGCACCAGCCATGTACACCCAAGGTGGCAGGTTCGAATTCAGCCTGGACCCGCCAAACAACAATGATGGCTACAACCAAAAAATAGCTGGGCATTGTGGCAGGTGCCTGTAGTCTCAGCTACTTGGGAGGCTGAGGCAGGAGACTCGCTTGAGCCCAGGAGTTGGAGGTTGCTGTGAGCTGTGACGCCACAGAACTCTACCCAGGGCAACAGCTTGAGGCTCTGTCTCAGGAAAAAAAAAATAGGGAGATAAATTGGAGAAATGGATGCATACAATTTTCATAAGGAACATGGGTGTACAGGTCGTCTTAGACCTTCCTGATGGTGATACTAAGGAGAAAGAGCTTCTAAAACTTTTATCGACCCCTCGCAGTGATGGACCTTCAGGGGCTGAATGAATGTCAGCCGAGGACGTCACCACTTTCTATTCTCCTTTGTCATCTTCAAGGGCCTAAAAAAGTACTCATCATGATTATAAATTCCAAATGCTTTAAAATTTCATTTCCAATACTTTTGTATAAGAACCCTGAAGTCAGCAAATCTGCAAGTTTATGAAGATGGAGAGATCAGAGTCCCTGTCTCCCCTCATCGACTCACAGAAGGGTTAGGAAAGAAAGGTTATCACATCACACCACCTCTTCACTACTTACTCCAAACAGGAACGACTTTATGGCTATTGGTTGATTTTCTAGCTTCTCAAATCACAAGATTAAATATTGAAGTTTTTTTGTTTAAAAAAATAAAATGTTCTGAGCAGTGTACAGCATTTGGGGGGACTTGTTGGTTTTAATGCTTTGGGAAGAAAATGTCCAGACTTAGGCGGCAGCTCCTGGAGGAACAGGCTTCAGGGCCCAGGACCCCAGCAGCAACCGCGGCAGCCTGAGCTACTTTACAATGAGCTTCCCCCCTTCAACTAATTGCACTCTACTAAAGTGGCAAAATGTGAATCACTTAGTAACAAAATGGGCACCAGCTGCTATTGTCAGAGAATGGTGACGCTGAAGAAAGGGAAAGCAACCGAATGAAGTGTCATGTCAGAAATCAACGGTGCAACGTGTGATTTGAGAAAACATGACTACTTTACGGAGACAGGGTGTCATTATGGCATCACAGTAATACGATGCTTTGACAACTGCTGGGTCTAACATATCATCATTGCATTAAGGTACACTGGCTTAGTTGGGGAAAGAAGAGAAAGGATTTTTTCTTTTAATAAGAAATATCTTAAGTTCTGCCTGGTTAACCTAACAGAAGGAGATCGTTAATCGGAAAGGAAGAATTGTATATCCCGACCCATGTATGCTCAAAAAGATAAAAACACACATAAGCACACACACTTATGCATAAATTCAAGGCCTTCTTTAATAAACACCGAGGCCCATCTAATAGAACAGATTTCTGAACAATGAGATCACAATCATTTAGTAATGCTGCTTCTTCACTCTTTGAAAAAAAATTACTTGTGCATTTAGTCCCAAAGTCTCTAACTTACTCCATCAAGAACAAGAGTAAAGAAACAGCTGCCCTCATAGCTGGTGCCTGAGTTGCTGATAAGAGACATTGCCTCGTAGTGTGGAGACAAGAGCTGGCCTCCTAATAAAAAGGAACAAACAAACAAGAAAAAACAAATCAGAACTCTGGAAAGGCTGTCATTACACCAGAAAGGGGAAATTCAGGACAAATAAACAAGAGACTTTCAACTCATTTCTGGCTGATTATTGAAAGGAAAGTTCCCCATGAATTATAACTTCACACCTAAGGACTAAATCCTTAGCAGAAAGGGCCTTGCTGAAACCCTATCTGCTAGTAGGGTTCTAGAGTTCAATGGGCCTTTCTTGCTTAGTTTTGTTCTGGCATTAGGTTGATCAGCTCTCCTGGTTTTAGCACTGAAAGCCCATATCCTAGGAACCCTTTAGCTAATAGT
Organism: Galago senegalensis; assembly: GCA_963575145.1. Lineage (NCBI taxonomy): Eukaryota > Metazoa > Chordata > Mammalia > Primates > Galagidae > Galago > Galago senegalensis. The sequence continues at coordinate 7,424 of CAUYTI010093096.1, read as the reverse complement.
TTCTGTATTTAAGGATTCGATCTGATGCAGGGGCGCTGAGTAGTGAAATTTATCTCTAGCTTGTTTTCTTGGACTTTTTTCAATCTGGGGGTGACATCTCTTGCTTATAGCTCTAAATACAGTAAGTGAGCTACTGACAAGTCAATAAACCTGTTAAACACATAACAATGCTGGGTAATTGCATATGTGATGTTTACCTAGGAACCCTTTAGTCTGGATCACCCAATCTGAGACTCAGAGAACCCTACGGTCTCCACTCTTGCTGTGCACCCTAAAACAAGGGAAATGGAGATAATTCATTTCCAGCAAAGGCAGCCCAAGAAAATGGCAAGAGAAATGTACTAATAAGAGTGACGACATTCATGAGTTGGTGGGGTCTGAGGATTATGTGTTAGAGTCCCTGCAGACATCCCAGTTTGCCATGCCACAAAAGCTGGAGGTGACTGCCGACGGCTGACTGCCTGACGTTACCCCACTACTTTGCTATTTTAGATGTAGGAAATTGCAGTTGCTTCAATTTGTACGGCCAGGTGATTTCTTATGCTTCCTGGCTGATAAACTTTATTAATGGGAAAAGAAATGGTCCTGCAATATCACAATGTGTTGCACATTACGATTGTTGACAGTTTCTGTATTTAAGGGTTCGATCTGATGCAGGGGCGCTGAGTAGTGTAATTTATCCCTAGCTTGTTTTCTTGGACCTATTTCAATCTGGGGGGGAGCATCTCTTGTTTATAGCTCTAAATACAGTAAGGAGCTACTGACAAATCAATAAACCTGTTAAATACATAATAATGCCGGGTAATTGCATACATGATGTTTTACATAATTAACTGTCGGAGCTTCTCTTTAGTATAAAGGGCACTCATGTAATATAGAGTAGCTATAAGTCTATAAAATATACACGGTTTATATGAACCATGATTCTGCTTAAAACTCGGGCTAATCATCTACATTGGATTTGAAGAGAGAGCTCTCCTCCACTGCCAAGTTCAAATCAATTCTTATGGCATTACTTTATAACTAACATGATATTTAACTGATGATGGCTATTAGCTATTATACAGATTGCATTCAAAGATTGTAACAGTAGGGGGGAAATATCATTTAGTTTAAACAAACTTCTGCCACGTAATCAATATTATTGAGGCAAATTAAGTGTTGTAACAAGTGTGTATATTTGCCCTAATGCAGCTTAATTAACTATATCCTCACAACTGCTTAACTACACAATACCTATGGATCTTAAAAGACAATCTAAAAAAAAAAAATCTACTCAGAAACTCAGATGTACAACAGATGGGGAAAGAAACATTTTATCTCTGATCCCCCAAAATGTTTCTTGCTTTATATGAGTTACTCTCCGGGGAACCAAAAGCTTAAGAACAAGAAGGAATTTGGAACCTATTTGTGTCCTATAGTTAACCCACTTGTATAGTAATGTTCCAGTGTCACCATACCCAGGGTAGAGTGAAATGGCTCCTGGGCAACAGCGGGCAGCTGCTAAAAAGGAAAGTTTGTATAGGGTAAAAAAAAAAAAAAAAGTACACGAGAGAAGTCATCAGAACGAAGCTTACGATATATGCGGACTGTAACATTTATTCCATCTTAGAGATTTATGATGCAGTGAGCAGACTCCTCCACAGTAAGCTTTCTACAGGAAAGCAATAGTCTCCTACTTCTACAAATCTCTGGTCTTTCAAACAGAAATATGGATCAATAAAGTTTGCTGTGTTCAGACAATTCTGTCCGCAAGCAGTCAAGGAGCACACAGAGAAGAAGTCCACACAACAGGAGGGGACTGACAGCTAAATGAAGACTTCTCAGCCTCCCTCGCACTGGAGAAGAAACGAACAGATACTCAACTCAGAGAAAGTCTGTGCGCTCATCTTTACAAATTACAATCAAACAGAGATGTTTTACACACACAGTCCCGTGATGGGGTTCACAAATCAAATCCAGGTCAATGAAAGCTCAGGCGTCCCTGGATTTTTTTCCTAATTCCCTCTTTGCCACACAGAATCAGGAAAGAAGAAGGCTACCAGAAGTTGATGTAAAGATATGTAGATCACGGTACTGATGTCACTCTTAGTAAGAGAATGTTTTGCAAAAGCAATTATAATTACCAATAAACCACCTGCCTCCACAAAGACAGGCCAGTTCCACTTGCAAGAAAACTCTTACACTTAACTCTGCATCTGGGTGAAGTACGGTGGTGAGAAAAATTTAAATCTTGAGAAGGAATCCTTGTTGAAATGAAGGTTGTTTCAAGCACATATGAACTTTTTTATACTAGTGGGGGATTCACAGTACAATTAGAGATAATAAACCACATCTGTTAGACAGCGGTTAAACTATATTTATACTTTTAACTTAATAGCTTAGTCTGCAGCAGTTAACATCTGGATGCACATGCAGCTGGTCTGGGGTGATGTACAGCACAGGTTATGATTCTATTCTGTTGATATCAGGTGTTGTCTAGCTGAAGTGGGGTGCGGGGAGGCAGAGAGAAGGAGAAATCAGCTAATGATTAATCCTAAAATTCTACTTCTGTCCTCTCAGAAATGTTACAATGAGCCGATCTGTTTAGGCAGATGCTAAAACACAGGAGCTGCTACTTGCAGGTAAGGAAAAATAGCAGAGGTCCACACATGCTCCAGCTAATTCAAGCCACGGAAATGAGGAAGGATTTGTTTTGCAGCATGATGGATTGTATAAATGGGGATTACTCAGCAGTAGGACAGTAGCCGGTGAAGCCAAGAGGAGCTATCGAAACGCTGGAGTTCACATCAGAAGGACCTGCCTGCTATTTGTCACAAACATCCAAATACAAACATGAGGAGAAAAATTTCTAAATTTAATTTATCTTTCTCAAAACCTGAGTTTGGGCAAAGTGGCTCATGCCCGTAATCCCAGCACTCTGGGAAGTGGAGACAGGTGGATTGCTTGAGCTCAGGAGTTCATGACCAACCTGTGCAAGAGCGAGACCCCATCTCTAAAAGTAGCTGGGCGTTGTGGTAATCACCTATAGTCCCAGCTACTTGGGAGGCTGAGGCAAGAGGATCACTTGAGCCCAAGAGTTTGAGGTTACTGTGAGCTATAATGCCAAGGCACTCTACTGAAGGTAACAAAGTGAGACACTGTCTCAAAAAATAAAAATCTGATTTAAAAAAAAAAAGTTTGCACAACTTGTGTGTCATCTTTCCCAGGAAACCGTGCCTGCTTACTTGACGGGGCAGCAGAGGTGGGCTCCAGCTCTGAATGGGGCTCTGTACAATCTGAAGCAAGTTTTTATAACCATGGTAATCCTCAGCTTCCTCACTTGTAAAATGAGATTTGCCTACAAGTTTTCTTTTCTTTTTCTTTTTTTCTTTTTTTGAGACAGAGCCTCAAGCTGTCCCCCTGGGTAGAGTGCCGTGGCATCACAGCTCACAGCAACCTCCAATTCCTGAGCTCAAGCGAGTCTCCTGCCTCCACCTCCCAAGTAGCTGGGACTACAGGCACCTGCCACAATGCCCAGCTATTTTTTGGTTGCAGCCATCATTGTTGTTTGGTGGCCTGGGCTGGATTCAAACCTGCCACCTTAGGTGTATGTGGCTGGAGCCTTAGCCATTTGAGGGACGGATGCCGAGCCTTTTTTTTTTTTTTTTTGAGACAGAGTCTCACTATGTCACTCTCTGTAGAGTGCAGTAGCATCACAGCTCATAGCAACCTCAAATTCTTGGGCTCGAGTGATTCTCTTGCCTCAGACTTCCAAGTAGCAGGGACTACAGGTGCCCACCACAATGCCCAGCTAATTTTAGAGACAGAGTCTCTCTGTGTCTCAGGCTGGTCTTGAACCCATGGGCTCAGGCAATCCACCCAACTTGGCTTCCCAAAGTGCTAGGATTACAGACATGAGTCACCATACCTGTCCTCCTACACGCTTTCTAAAGTACTTCTGCCATTAAAAATAAGATAAAATAAATATATATATACACATATGTACATGTGTGTACATATATGTGTGCATGTGTGTGTGTTTTACTCAGAGAAAAACGACTGTGGCCTGTGACTCTGATTAAAATTGGAGACCAAGGGCTACTGCTCTGAAGCACACTCCCCAAACTCTTCCAAATTTTTCCTTAGCTGTTACTGTATTCAGTCACCCTTTAGGACCCTGGCAGGTACAGGTATGGGTGCGTGCGTGTGTGTGTGTGTGTGTGTGTGTCAGGAGAAGGAATAATCAAACAAATGAGCTGCCACATAACAGCAAAAGTACAGCCACCACATTCAACTGAGGAATCATTCCCAGTGGGCTACAAAAGGACAGAGCAGCTATCACTTTGCAGGAGCGGGAGCAGGACTCTTGGTTTTTTCCTAGAAATGGTTCCCATTTTGCTCATTACGTTTTTTTTGGTGGGAGGCATTGGAGGAAAGGGCAATTCCCTGCAATCAGTGTTTAAGTGAATGTTTGTCCCAGTGTGTGACACCACGCTGTCAGCAAGCAGCGGGGAGCCGTGGAGTTGTTACTACATTTGATTTGACTGCCAGTAGGAAGCTTCATTTCTACCAACTGTTAGTTGCTAGCTCAAAGAATCTCCTCTTCATTTTTGGAGTGATTTTTTCCCTCTCTTCTATTTCCTTTTCCTTGATATGTCCTAAGCCCAAATGCCACGTGGATTTGTAAGAGACAACCGGAGTGCTTACCTCCTGAGCTTGTCAGCCCGGAGAGTCTAAGGGGTCCACACCGTTTTTTCAGTATTTCTAGTCTCTCTCTTAAAGTCCCTCCACCTGAAGACTGCATTTTAATTCTCATTCCCTAGATCCCCACAAGGTTAATAGAACTATGAACTGCTTCTGCCAGCCTGTAGTCCCATCTTCCTAGTTGTGGGATTTATATTAGCCAATGGAGCAGAGATTTCTGCAGCCCTAATTAGCTGAAAAAGTGTTGTCACTCGGGTTGGGGGCAATTTTGTTAAAATAATCGCTAGCTTGTGATAGTGGCTTCTGACACCTTTCAAAATGTTTTCTGGTTTGGTAACTTGACTCCATCACGTGAAAGTTTCCTCAAAAAATATTGATTTTGATCATCGTCATTCTCAAATGGTGCCTTGGACAACAACTCTGGACAATGACAGGCATGTCTGGGAGAAAACAAAAGCATTCGTGAGAAGAGTGGGGAGGGAAAAAGAAACACAAAACCCTCAGAGATGTTACAAAAAGTCAGGCTGAATGGAAAAGTAATTAACACTAAAGAGTGAAAAGTGTAATTAAGACAAATCTCATGAAGGGAGGCAGGCGAGGCTGCTTTTCTAAATATGACAAGATGCGGTGTAAAAATAAAATAGAAGCAGGTTTCGGGGAGCGGAGCAGGAAAGCCATGTCTTTAACCAGATCAAATTCTCGAAATTGGCTGTCAAGACAGGATTGTTGTGATTTATACCCGTCTATCAAGTGCTCGGAGGAGAGAGGCAGAGAGAACAGGGGCGAGCTGCTGTCGCCTCCATTCGCAAAGAACCTTTAATTTCCACAGCACCATCTGTTACCAAATCTAATTCACATCCCCCCTTAATCTGGTTTAGTTCCATAATACTAATTCTTCCCCAACCTTTATGAATATAAACCATGAAAAAAAAAAAAAAGCTTTGGTTCTTGGTGAGTGAGAAATTGAGTATTGTAGAGTTAAGGCTCGGGTGACTCACGTGAAGCCTGCTGTCTTCCATTAAAATGTATCCCTGGTAAAGGGATTTGTTTTCCGCCAATGCAGAGATATGAAATTGTTCGTATTTGGGGTAAGAAAAAAAATGATGATATAAAAGTAGGCCGGGGACATAAAAGCAGAGGCCATCATAAAATGCAATTGTTGTCAAGTTTAGTCACTTTCAGAACTGGCTATAAAATCACTTTGTCACGGTTTTCACATAGAGAAAGGCTGAAATTGTATTTTTGGTAGGGAAACTCAAAAGAGTGATGTATATATTCAGAAAAAGCAGAAGGGCAGGGGGGAAATAAACCAGGAAAAATGGAAATGAAAAAGAAATCATATATATCTTAAGATTAAAAAAACGTGTGCGGGTAAACACGCGAACTCCTCTGAACCTAAGGTTCTCTTAGCACACACTTTTCATTCAACCTCTGCTTCTACTTTTAACCAGGATAATAACTCGCATTCACAATAATGAGTCTGTGGAGCTATAAAATTATAAAGTGCTTTCTGCATCAGAGAAAGATTAAACTATATTCAGTAAAGATTTAGTGTTAAATGTATTTTATTGCTTTCTAAGTCTGTGAAAATTTGTTATCTCTAAAGGCAATAGTACATAAAGATCCGCAGCAGGCATACATTACAAAATGCAAAAAAGGTATTGTCTGAATACTGGGGTGAGATTTGTGTTTTTGTTTTTGAGACAGTCTTGCTCTGTCACCCTGGGCAGTGTGCAGTGGTGCCATCATAGCTCTCTGTAACCTCAAAACCCTAGACTCCAGCAATGCTCCTGCCTCAGCCTCCTGAGTAGCTGAAACTACAGCCTGGTGGCACCACACCAGACTAATATTTTATTAGAAGTGGAGGTCTCTCTGTTATTCAGGCTTGTCTGAAACTCCTGAGCCAAGAGATCCTCTCTCTGCCTCAGCCTCCCATAGTGCTAGGATTACAGGCCTGAACCACTGTGCCCAGCCTCAAAGATAAACTCTTTGAACATGGTATTTGAACATGGTAACAAACAAACCAACAAAAAACAAACTGGGGACCAGAACAATTGTGCTTACGCATACATACAGACATAAACACAAACATATTATGTATATATCATCTATTAAAATATCCACGGGTATCATAAACAAATGTGATCAAATATAATAAAGATGATAAAATATAAGGCAACACTGCTAAAAATTTCATCATTAGTTAAAGAATATGCTAATTCTGATATCCCTAATTTATATGTAGCAATATGTCCTACATCATTTTTAGAGTTCCTTTTTTTTTTTTAATTAAATGATAGCTATGTACATTAATGCAATCATGGGGTACAGTGTGGTGTTTTAATATACAATCTGAAGTATTTTCATCAAACTGGTGAACATAGCCTTCAGGTCATTTTCCTAGTTATTGTGTTAAGATGTTTATATTCTCCTTTCAGAAAGACTCACTTGTAAATGAACACACGAGAGAGTGGCTAAAATTCACTAGATGGACGGCACAGATGCTGGTGAGGACGTCGCACAACTGGACAGCCACTTCCCGTATCCCCACAATTCCACTCCTGGATATTCACTAAGAATGGAAACATGCCGGCTCGGCGCCTATAGCTCAACCGGCTAAGGCGCCAGCCATGTACACCTAAGGTGGCGGGTTCGAATCCCCAGTCCGGACCCGCCAAACAACAATGATGGCTGCAACCAAAAAATAGCCGGGCGTTGTGGTGGGCGCCTGTAGTCCC